>WNWK01034092.1:0-20664 GCA_009830355.1 Cherax destructor | reverse complement strand
AAGGTCTTTTAAGTGATGCGATATTCCACCCAAAATATTAAGTTTATACACATTTTGATCCATTATAAAAGGGTCCGGGAACCCGGCTTATTTTCCCAGCAAATAAAAAAATTGTTCAAAAAGAGCAGACCTCATCAATGTCAGCGGGGTTTTACCTGGTCCATGATTTTTCTGAGTGCACGTCCATTTTGGAGGCCTTGGCAGTCTTTGTTTACACAGAGCACGCCCTTTTCATGTGTGAATGTAGGGGATAGGTGGCACTACCACTCACATTCCCCCCCCACTACCATTACACACATCACTATAACTGTCATCACCAACACCACAAATAACATTGTGTTCATTACATTTATCAGCAGTGCTATATTCAACATTAATGTCAATGTGATTAACCTCATCACACTCGGCACCCCAACTCATAAAACCTCACATTACTAACATTATGTAAACCACTGCCCTCATCCCCTCGGCACCACAACTCATATGCCCCCATTACTATTACTAACATTAGGGGAAACCACTCCCCTCATCACACTTGGCACCACCATTTATATGACCCCACATCACTGGGGGAATGAATTAAGGAAGAGGAAATTATTTTAGTGAGAGTTGCCAGCAACGGGTTTTTAAAAGGACGAAGAGGGTGGTGGGGGTTTAAATGGAGTGTGGTAGCACCCAGACGTGTGGTGGAACAAATGTAGAGTGTGGAAACCCAGACGTGTGGGGGAGTATTAAAAATGTAGAGTGTGGCAGAAACCCAGACGTGGGGGAGCATTACAATGGTGTGGGCAGCACCCAGACGTGTGGTGAGTATTACAATGTAGAGTGTGGCAACCCAGACGTGTGGTGTGAGTATTACAATGTAAAAAGGGTTAACCCCCAGACGGGGTGTGAGTATTACAATGTAGAGTGTGGCAGCACCCAGACGTGTGGTGTGGGTTTTAACGTAGTGTGGGCAGCACCCAGACGTGTGGGGGAGATTACAATGGAGTGTGGCACACCCAGACGTGGGGTGGGTATTACAATGTAGAGTGTGGCAGCACCCAGACGTGGGTGAGTATTACAATGTAGTGTGGGCAGCACCCAGACGTGTGGGGGAGTATTACAATGTAGAGGTGGCACCCCAGACGTGGGTGAGTATTACAAATGTGGGTGGGGCAGCACCCAGACGTGTGGTGTGGGATTAAAAATGAGTGTGTGGCAGCACCCAGACGTGTGGTGTGATTTACAATGTAGAGTGTGGCAGCACCCAGACGGGGTGGTGGGGTTTTACAAATGTAGAGTGGGCAGCACCCAGACGTGTGGTGGGTATTACAAGTAGAGGTGGCAGCACCCAGACGTGGTGGGGAGTATTACAATGTAGTGTGTGGCAGCACCCAGACGGTGGTGTGAGTATTACAATGTAGAGTGTGGCAGCACCCAGACGTGTGGTGTGAGTATTACAATGTAGAGTGTGGCAGCACCCAGACGTGTGGTGTGAGTATTACAATGTAGAGTGTGGCAGCACCCAGACGTGTGGTGTGAGTATTACAATGTAGTGTGTGGCAGCACCCAGACGTGTGGTGTGGTATTACAATGTAGAGTGTGGCAGCACCCAGACGTGTGGTGTGAGTATTACAATGTAGAGTGTGGCAGCACCCAGACGTGTGGTGTGAGTATTACAATGTAGGTGTGGCAGCACCCAGACGTGTGGTGTGAGTATTACAATGTAGTGTGGCAGCACCCAGACGTGTGGTGTGAGTATTACAATGTAGAGTGTGGCAACCTAGACGTGTGGTGTGAGTATTACAATGTAGAGTGTGGCAGACCCAGACGTGTGGTGTGAGTATTACAATGTAGAGTGTGGCAGCACCCAGACGTGTGGTGTGAGTATTACAATGTAGAGTGTGGCAGCACTCCAGACGTGTGGTGATGGACCACAATTTTGTGGTGTAAGACAGGATAAGTTCAGAGTAGTTGGATGATAAGTACTAAATGATAAGTTTAGGCATGATAAGTTACTAGTGATAAGTTACAAGGATGATAAGTTACTAAAGGATGATAAGTTACTAAGGATGATAAGTTACAAAGGATGATAAGTTACAAAGGATGATAATTACAAAGGATGATAAGTTCCACAAGGATGATAAGTTACAGGATGATAAGTTACAAAGGATCGATAAGTATAAAGGATGATAAGTTACAAAGGATGATAAGTTACTAAAGGATGATAAGTTACAAGAAGGATGATAAGTTACAAGGATGATAAGTTACAAGGATGATAAGTTACAAAGGATGATAAGTTACTAAAGGATGATAAGTTACAAAGGATGATAAGCACAAAAGGATGATAAGTTACAAAGGATGATAAGTTACTAAAGTGATAAGTTACTAAAGGATGATAAGTTACAAAAGGATGATAAGTACTAAAGGATGATAAGTTCTAAAAGGATGATAAGTTACTAAAGGATGATAAGTTACAAAAGGATGATAAGTTACAAAGGATGATAAGTTACTAAAGGATGATAAGTTACTAAAGGATGATAAGTTACTAAAGAATGATAAGTTAAAAGGATGATAAAGTTACAAAGGATGATAAGTTACTAAAAGGATGATAAGTTACTAAAGGATGATAAGTTACTAAAGGATGATAAGTTACTAAAGGATGATAAGTTACAAAAGGGATGATAAGTTACTAAAGGATGATAAGTTACAAAAGGATGATAAATTTACAAAGGATGATAAGTTACTAAAGGATGATAAGTTACTAAAGGATGATAAGTTACTAAAGGATGATAAGTTACAAAAAGAATGATATTACAAAGGATGAAAAAGTTACTAAAGATGATAAGTTACTAAAGGATGATATTTACTAAAGGATGATAATTTACTAAAGGATGATAAGTTACTAAAGGATGATAAGTTACAAAAGGATGATAAGTTACAAAAGGATGATAAGTTACAAAAGGATGATAAAGTTACTAAAGGATGATAAGTTACTAAAGGATGATAGTTACTAAAGGATGATAAGTTTACAAAGGATGATAAGTTACTAAAGGATGATAAGTTACTAAAGGATGATAAGTTACTAAAGGATGATAAGTTACAAAAGGATGATAAGTTACAAAAGGATGATAAGTTACTAAAGGATGATAAGTTACTAAAGGATGATAAGTTACTAAAGGATGATAAGTTACAAAAGGATGATAAGTTACTAAAGGATGATAAGTTACAAAAGGATGATAAGTTACTAAAGGATGATAAAGTTACAAAAGGATGATAAGTTACAAAAGGATGATAAGGAAGAAAAAGTTATCATATAGATGTTTTTCACAAGGCAAAAACTATACAGAGGTTAAGATGCCGAGAAGAAAATATGCTAAACAAATAGTGAATGAATGAAAAAGATCAAATGGAAAAAGAATGAGTTATCAGCAAACTTTTGCAGATAAAAGAAATAGTTTGAGATAAATACGGAAGTAGAAATACCTGCACACACCACTGATGTAAAGCGTGCGCTTATGAACGTGGCGCATTTTTAACGAGATACTCCGCTGTCGGACTTATTGCTTATTTTTTGCTTTATTTTGTTTAAAAATTTAGGCTTTTATAAATTTATGTAGCTTATCCTCACATACAATCATAAAACATGTAAACTTTTTTTTCCCCGAGAGGAGTTTATTGTTGAGCAGCACTCATAGTGTGATTGAACACCATAAGTATAGTGTTAACGTACCTCCACTCTACCATTATCATCACTCATGGTATGTGAGTTAAGTACACTTAATATGTTGATGAGTGAACGTGCACAACATATACTTGACTAGACAACATATACTTGGGTTCAGCAGTGGCCTCAGCAGGACAACCAGTAGTGGAACGCTCAAGTCTCACTTGACACTTCTGAGGGACACTGACGTCCCAGCCACTCTACTGCCCTTTAAACTAATACATTGTCTATTTTAGGCTCTCGTTGTTAAGCTTAGGTCATTGTTATCTGCCGTAAGTCATTGTTATAGATGGTAGGAAGTCCATGATTATATTGAAGTAACCATAATATACCAGCTATAAGCTGAATATATTCCTATGTTTACGGGCGTATTTTCACTCTTAAACAATATTACCAGGTGCTTACGTTGTATACGAGAGAGAGGGGAGAGGCAGTGCCGGATTTACCTATAGGCTTGGCAGGCTCAAGCCTGCCAAGCCTATAGGTAGTACAACTACCCTATTTCCAAACCAATACTTTCTTATATCCTTTCAAAATCTAAACTTGTCTAATTTGAATCCATTACTGCGTGTTCTCTCTTGGAGAGATATCCTCAAGACATTATTTATATCCCCTTTATTAATACCCATCTTCCACTTATATACCTCGATCATGTCTCCCCTCATTCTTCGTCTTACAAGTGAATGTAATTTAAGGGTCTTTAATCTTTCTTCATACGGAAAAATTTTAATGCTATGAATTAACTTTGTCATTCGTCGCTGAATGTTTTCTAACGAATTTATATCCATTCTGTAAAATGGAGACCAGAACTGAGCTGCGTAATCTAGGTGAGGCCTTACTAATGATGTATAAAGCTGTAGTATAACCGCTGGACTTCTGTTTCTTACACTTCTTTATATAAATCCCAGTAATCTATTTGCCTTAAGGTTGCTGTTTACCGTAACTCCCAAATCCTTTTCGCATTATTAAGCTGGTAGGTGCTTGGGTTATGAACATTCCAGAGCTTTAGAACCTTGCATTTATCTACATTGAACTGCATCTGCCACTTTTCTGACCACGAATTCAGTTTGTCTAAATCTTCCTGAAGTTCCCTGACATCTACATCTGAATCGATTATTCTACCTATCTTCGTGTCATCAGCGAATTTGGTCATATCACTAGTAATTCCCTCATCAAGGTCATTTATATATATTATAAAAAACAACGGGCCTAAAACCGATCCCTACGGAACGCCACTTATTACAGATCCCCACTCAGATTTAACCCAATTTATGCACACTCTCTGCTTCCTATTGGTGAGCCATGACTCGATCCATGACAGCACTTTTCCACCAATGCCATGAGCTGCCACTTTCTTCAACAGTCTCTGGTGCGGTACTCTATCAAAAGCCTTACTAAAATCCAAATAAACAATATCGAATTCTTTATCACAATCAACGGCCTCAAAAGCCTTACTGAAGAAAGTTAATAAATTAGTTAGACAGGAACGGCCCATTGTGAATCCATGTTGAGTATCATTAATCAAATTATGCCTATCGAGATGGCTTCTTATATTATCAGCTATAATTGACTCTAGTAATTCGCCAACAATTGAGGTTAGGCTTATTGGGCGGTAATTTGACGGTAACGACTTGTCAAATGCTATAAAATTGGAATTGCATTAGCCATCTTCCACATATCAGACACTACACCTGTTTGAAGAGATAAATTTAAAATATTAGTTAACATTATAAGTGATAAGTGGTCGTATAAGAGCCTTGTATAGGTGTAGTTTAGTGTTAGGGTGTGAGCCTCTGAGCATGTACTGTCTGATAAATTAGACATATGCAACACTTGGGAATCTTTATTGAGGAAACGTTTCGCCACACAGTGGCTTCATCAGTCCATACAAAGGAGAAAGGTGAAGAACAGGAGGAGTTTGAGGCAATCAGTCCCTCGGCCTTGAGTCGATGTAGTCAGTCCATCAATCTTGATAAGAATACAGCATATGTGCTAGGAAGCAGCTTATATACTGTAGGCAGGAGAGGTGCAGAAGTCGTAGGTGGTGTCACATTTGTCCAATGTGGAAGTAGGTCGTGCCCAAGGGTTGGGCAAGTGAAGAATTCCCTGTATTAAGATCCCAAGATGTTGCTGTGTCAGACAGGGTGTAGATGTTTCCTGTGCTCTGTGTTTAGTTCAGTATAGTGTGTTGGTCTTGATTAGTTCAGTATAGTGTGTTGGTCTTGATTAGTTTAGTATAGTGTGTTGATCTTGATTAGTTCAGTATAGTGTGTTGATCTTGATTAGTTCAGCATAGTGTGTTGATCTTGATTAGTTCAGTATAGTGTGTTGATCTTTATTAGTTCAGTGTAGTGTGTTGGGCTTGATTAGTTCAGTATAGTGTGTTGATCTTTATTAGTTCAGTATAGTGTGTTGGGCTTGATTAGTTCAGTATAGTGTGTTGATCTTGATTAGTTCAGTATAGTGTGTTGGGCTTGATTAGTTCAGTATAGTGTGTTGGTCTTGATTAGTTCAGTATAGTGTGTTGATCTTGATTAGTCAGATAGTGTTGATCTTGATTAGTTCAGCATAGTGTGTTGATCTTGATTAGTTCAGTATAGTGTGTTGATCTTGATTAGTTCAGTGTAGTGTGTTGGGCTTGATTAGTTCAGTATAGTGTGTTGGTCTTGATTAGTTCAGTATAGTGTGTTGATCTTGATTAGTTCAGTATAGTTTGTTGATCTTGATTAGTTCAGTATAGTGTACTGGTCTTTATTAGTTCAGTATAGTGTTTTGGGCTTGATTAGTTCAGTATAGTGTGTTGATCTTAATTAGTTCAGTATAGTGTGTTCATCATGATTAGTTCAGTATAGTGTGTTCATCTTGATTAGTTCAGTATAGTGTGCTGGTCTTAATTAGTTCAGTATAGTGTGCTGGTCTTGATTAGTTCAGTATAGTGTGCTAGTCTTGATTAGTTCAGTATAGTGTGCTGGTCTTGATTAGTTCAGTATAGTGTGTTGGTCTTGATTAGTTCAGTATAGTGTGCTGATCTTGATTAGTTCAGTATAGTGTGTTGGTCTTGATTAGTTCAGTATAGTGTGTTGGTCTTGATTAGTTCAGTATAGTGTGCTGATCTTGATTAGTTTAGTATAGTGTGTTGGTCTTGATTAGTTCAGTATAGTGTGTTGGTCTTGATTAGTTCAGTATAGTGTGTTGGTCTTGATTAGTTCAGTATAGTGTGTTGGTCTTGATTAGTTCAGTATAGTGGGCTGGTCTTGATTAGTTCAGTATAGTGTGCTGGTCTTGAGGTCTTTAGTGATCAGACAGCCTCGATATAGTGCCTTGGGTCTCTTGTCTGCCATTCCTGTGTGTTGTACTTCCCATGTGTTGTACTTCCTATGTGTTGTACTTCCCATGTGTTGTACTCCCCATGTGTTGTGCTCCCCATGTTTTGTACTCCCCATGTGTTGTACTCCCCATGTTTTGTACTCCCCATGTGTTGTACTCCCCATGTGTTGTACTCCCCATGTGTTGTACTCCCCATGTGTTGTACTCCCCATGTGTTGTACTCCCCATGTGTTGTACTCCCATGTGTTGTACTCCCATGTGTTGTACTCCCATGTGTTGTACTCCATGTGTTGTACTCCCATGTGTTGTCTCCCATGTGTTGTACTCCCATGTGTTGTACTCCCATGTGTTGTACTTCACCATGTGTTGTACTCCCATGTTTGTACTCCACATGTGTTGTACTCCCATGTGTTGTACTCCCATGTGTTGTACTCCACATGTTTGTACTCCACATGTGTTGTACTCCCATGTGTTGTACTCCCCATGTGTTGTACTAAGCATGTGTTGTACTCCCCATGTGTTGTACTCCCCATGTGTTGTACTCTACATGTGTTGTACTCCACATGTGTTGTACTCCACATGTGTTGTACTCCCATGTGTTGTACTCCCATGTGTTGTACTTCCCATGTATTGTACTCCCATTTGTTGTACTCCCCATGTGTTGTACTCCACTGTGCTGTACTCACATGTGTTGTACTCCACATGTGTTGTACTCCCCATGTGTTGTACTCCCCATGTGTTGTACTCCACATGTGCTGTACTCCACATGTGTTGTACTCCTCATGTGTTGTACTTCCCATGTGTTGTACTTCCCATGTGTTGTACTCCACATGTGCTGTACTCCACATGTGTTGTACTTCCCATGTGTTGTACTCCCCATGTGTTGTACTCCACATGTGCTGTACTCCACATGTGCTGTACTCCACATGTGTTGTACTTCCCATGTGTTGTACTTCCCATGTGTTGTACTCCATATGTGTTGTACTCCACATGTGTTGTACTCCACATGTGTTGTACTCCACATGTGTTGTACTCCCCATGTGTTGTACTAAACATGTGTTGTACTCCCCATGTGTTGTACTCCCCATGTGTTGTACTCCACATGTGCTGTACTCCACATGTGTTGTACTTCCCATGTGTTGTACTTCCCATGTGTTGTACTCCCCATGTGTTGTACTCCACATGTGTTGTACTCCCCATGTGTTGTACTCCCCATGTGTTGTACTCCCCATGTGTTGTACTCCCCATGTGTTGTACTCCCCATGTGTTGTACTCCCCATGTGTTGTACTCCCCATGTGTTGTACTCCCCATGTGTTGTACTCCCCATGTGTTGTACTCTTTATGTATATGTGTTGATGTATGGTGTTATACTTCCATTCATCGTGTACATGTTCTACCTTCAACATTGTGTACACTTACCTGTCCACTTGTTGCTCCAGTGTTTTACCTGCCAGTCCTCTTGTCTGTTAATTCTCTATCCTTTCTTCCTACTTTCATTAAGAATTTTCATCATTTATCTTGCCTGAGATCGACCTTGTGATTATATATAACTTTATATCTCAGTCAACCTTGAAAAAAATAATGTTGCCGAACTGACCTTCCACCTTTGCTTCCTCCATCACATACACACACACAGAAGAGGCGGGGCCAGGAGCTAAGTCTCGACCCCTGCAACCACAATTAGGTGAGTACAATTAGGTGAGTCACACACACACACACACACACACGTTTTTTAATACTACATACTTGACTTATATAACGAAGTTACTTGTTGACTCTAAGGATCAAAATGATTGAATATGACATGTTGATAGTCGCCTCCCGTGACGTTGATACAGACTCGGTAGACCAACAGCCTCAGCTGTCACTTGTACACCATCATATTACTGTGACGTTGATACAGTCTCGGTAGAGCAACAGCCTCAACTGTCACTTGTACACCATCATATTACCGTGACGTTGATACAGTCTCGGTAGACCAACAGCC
The DNA here is from genome assembly GCA_009830355.1 of Cherax destructor. Classification (NCBI taxonomy): domain Eukaryota; kingdom Metazoa; phylum Arthropoda; class Malacostraca; order Decapoda; family Parastacidae; genus Cherax; species Cherax destructor. The sequence continues at coordinate 11,640 of WNWK01034092.1, read as the reverse complement.
TCAGCTGTCACTTGTACACCATCATATTACTGTGACGTTGATACAGTCTCGGTAGAGCAACAGCCTCAACTGTCACTTGTACACCATCATATTACCGTGACGTTGATACAGTCTCGGTAGACCAACAGCCTCAACTGTCACTTGTACACCATCATATTACTGTGACGTTGATACAGTCTCGGTAGACCAACAGCCTCAGCTGTCACTTGTACACCATCATATTACTGATGCTTCCAACTGTTATAACTTAATATCTGTTCTTTGTCAAAATTAAAGTCTCGCGCTCAAAGTTTGTTTATATTATTGACTTGAACACAAGTGAGCAGACATTGTCCGTGACCAAACTGACCAAATTAAAACATAGATCATTGCTTCACCTCTTTCCTTTCTGACCTTAGTTTTACATTTATTATCCTCTTCCATCACTCATCCCCCACTACTCTGCTGGCCTCTCTCTCTCCTCTCACTCCTCTCATCCGCTCACCCTGCTCATCCCCACCTCTCATTCCCCTGTCTCATCCCGTTCATCCCCGTCTCATCCCCCTCTCATTTTCGTTCATCCCGTCTCATCCCCGTCTCATCCCCGTCTCATCCCCTGTCTCATCCTGTCTCATCCCGTCTCATCCCTGTTCATCCCCTGTCTCATCCGTCTCATCCCTGTCTCATCCGTCTCACCCTGTCTCATCCCTCGTCTCATCCCCGTCTCATCCCCTGTCTCATCCGTCTCATCCTCCGTCTCATCCCCTCTCATCCCGTCTCATCCCTGTCTCATCCCCCGTCTCATCCCCCGTCTCATCCCCCGTCTCATCCCCCGTCTCATCCCCCGTCTCATCCCCGTCTCATCCCCGTCTCATCCCGTCTCATCCCCGTCTCATCCCCGTCTCATCCCGTCTCATCCCGCGTCTCATCCCGTCTCATCCCGTCTCATCCCGTCTCATCCGTCTCATCCCCGTCTCATCCTCTCATCCGTCTCATCCCCGTCTCATCCCCGTCTCATCTCTCCCGTCTCATCCCCGTCTCATCCCCGTCTCATCCCGTCTCATCCACGTCTCATCCCCGTCTCATCCCCGTCTCATCCCCGTCTCATCCACCGTCTCATCCCCGTCTCATCCACCGTCTCATCCCCGTCTCATCCACCGTCTCATCCCGTCTCATCCCGTCTCATCCCCGTCTCATCCCCGTCTCATCCACCGTCTCATCCCCGTCTCATCCCCGTCTCATCCCCGTCTCATCCCCGTCTCATCCCCGTCTCATCCACCGTCTCATCCCCGTCTCATCCCCGTCTCATCACGTCTCACCCCCGTCTCATCCCCGTCTCATCCCCGTCTCATCCCCGTCTCATCCCTCGTCTCATCCCCGTCTCATCCCCGTCTCATCCCCGTCTCATCCACCGTCTCATCCCTCGTCTCTATCCCCGTCTCATCCCCGTCTCATCCCCGTCTCATCCACCGTCTCATCCCCGTCTCATCCCCGTCTCATCCCCGTCTCATCCCCGTCTCATCCCCGTCTCATCCCCGTCTCATCCCCGTCTCATCTCCCGTCTCATCCCCGTCTCATCCCCGTCTCATCCCCGTCTCATCCCCGTCTCATCCCCGTCTCATCCCCGTCTCATCCCCTGTCTCATCCCCGTCTCATCCCCGTCTCATCCCCGTCTCATCCCCGTCTTCATCCGTCTCATCCCATCTCATCCCGTCTCATCCCCGTCTCATCCCCGTCATCGTCATCCCCGTCTCATCCCCGTCTCATCACCGTCTCATCCCCGTCTCATCCCCGTCTCATCCCTACCGTCTCATCCCCGTCTCATCCCGTCTCATCCCCGTCTCATCCCCGTCTCATCCCGTCTCATCCCGTCTCATCCCCGTCTCATCCCCCGTCTCATCCCCGTCTCATCCCCGTCTCATCCCCGTCTCTCATCCCCGTCTCATCCCCGTCTCATCCCCGTCTCATCCCCGTCTCATCCCCGTCTCATCCCCGTCTCATCCCCGTCTCATCCCCGTCTCATCCTCCCGTCTCATCTCCCGTCTCATCCCGTCTCATCCCCGTTCATCCCCGTCTCATCCACCGTCTCATCCCCGTCTTCCCTCTCCACCGTCTCATCCCCGTCTCATCCCCGTCTCATCTCACCGTCTCATCCCCGTCTCATCCACCGTCATCTCTCATCCCGTCTCATCCCCGTCTCATCCCGTCTCATCCCCGTCTCATCCCCGTCTCATCCTACTGTCGTCTCATCCTCCGTCTCATCCCGTCTCATCCCGTCTCATCACCTGTCTCATCCCCGTCTCCCGTCTCATCCCCGTCTCATCCCCGTCTCATCCCCGTCTCATCCCCGTCTCATCCGTCTCATCCCCGTCTCATCCAGTCTCATCCCCGTCTCATCCCCGTCTCATCCCCGTCTCATCCGTCTCATCCCCGTCTCATCCCCGTCTCATCCCGTCTCATCCCTCGTCTCATCCCCGTCTCATCCCCGTCTCATCCCCGTCTCATCCCCTGTCTCATCCCCGTCTCATCCCCGTCTCATCCCCGTCTCATCCCCGTCTCATCCCCGTCTCATCCCCGTCTCATCCCCGTCTCATCCCCGTCTCATCCCCGTCTCATCCCCGTCTCATCCCGTCTCATCCCCGTCTCATCCCCGTCTCATCCCCCCGTCTCATCCCTGTACAACATGGCAGTACAGACTAAGTTTGCAAACATTACAATGGCTTACAAACCATATCACGGGTGGGGTTCGAACCCGCGGTCAAAGAGTCTCTAAACTCCAGTTTTGAGACTCCAGTTTTGAGACTCTGACCGCTGGTTCGATCCCCACCCTTGGTATGGTTTGTTTGCAATCGTGTCATTACGATTTCGTGAGTCATTACAATTGCTTTCAAGGAGCTAGGCAAGGGATGGTTGTAGACAATGTTTGCTTCGTAGGTTGTAGACAATGTTTGCTTCGTAGGTTGTAGACAATGTTTGCTTCGTAGGTTGTAGACAATGTTTGCTTCGTAGGTTGTAGACAATGTTTGCTTCGTAGGTTGTAGACAATGTTTGCTTCGTAGGTTGTAGACAATGTTTGCTTCGTAGGTTGTAGACAATGTTTGCTTCGTAGGTTGTAGACAATGTTTGCTTCGTAGGTTGTAGACAATGTTTGCTTCGTAGGTTGTAGACAATGTTTGCTTCGTAGGTTGTAGACAATGTTTGCTTCGTAGGTTGTAGACAATGTTTGCTTCGTAGGTTGTAGACAATGTTTGCTTCGTAGGTTGTAGACAATGTTTGCTTCGTAGGTTGTAGACAATGTTTGCTTCGTAGGTTGTAGACAATGTTTGCTTCGTAGGTTGTAGACAATGTTTGCTTCGTAGGTTGTAGACAATGTTTGCTTCGTAGGTGGTGCAAGTTGTTGTAGCCCAGTTGGAAGCCACACACACTGTCAAACAATAGCAAATTTGAAAGAATGCAAAGGAATGTCTCAAAATTACTGCTAGAATTCTGAGAAAGGAGAAAGAATGCGAGAACTGGATGTTATTTCACTGGTGGAGACAACTGGATGATATTTCACTGGAGGAGACAACTGGATGTTATTTCACTGGAGGAGACAACTGGATGTTATTTCACTGGAGGAGACAACTGGATGTTATTTCACTGGAGGAGACAACTGGATGTTATTTCACTGGAGGAGACAACTGGATGTTATTTCACTGGAGGAGACAAGATTATTCCCTGGAGGAGACAACTGGATGTTATTTCACTGGAGGAGACAACTGGATGTTATTTCACTGGAGGAGACAACTGGATGGTATTTCACTGGAGGAGACAACTGGATGTTATTTCACTGGAGGAGACAACTGGATGTTATTTCACTGGAGGAGACAACTGGATGTTATTTCACTGGAGGAGACAACTGGATGTTATTTCACTGGAGGAGACAACTGGAGGAGACAACTGGATGTTATTTCACTGGAGGAGACAACTGGATGTTATTTCACTGGAGGAGACAACTGGATGTTATTTCACTGGAGGAGACAACTGGATGTTATTTCACTGGAGGAGACAACTGGATGTTATTTCACTGGAGGAGACAACTGGATGTTATTTCACTGGAGGAGACAACTGTATGTTATTTCACTGGAGGAGACAACTGGATGTTATTTCACTGGAGGAGAGAACTGGATGTTATTTCACTGGAGGAGACAACTGGATGTTATTTCACTGGAGGAGAGAACTGGATGTTATTTCACTGGAGGAGACAAGTGGATGTTATTTCACTGGAGGAGACAAGTGGATGTTATTTCACTGGAGGAGAGAAGTGGATGTTATTTCACTGGAGGAGAGAACTGGATGTTATTTCACTGGAGGAGAGAACTGGATGTTATTTCAATGGAGAAGAGAACTGGATGTTATTTCACTGGAGGAGAGAAGTGGATGTTATTTCACTGGAGGAGAGAAGTGGATGTTATTTCACTGGAGGAGAGAAGTGGATGTTATTTCACTGGAGGAGAGAAGTGGATGTTATTTCACTGGAGGAGAGAAGTGGATGTTATTTCACTGGAGGAGACAACTGGATGTTATTTCACTGGAGGAGACAACTGGATGTTATTTCACTGGAGGAGACAACTGGATGTTATTTCACTGGAGGAGACAACTGGATGTTATTTCACTGGAGGAGACAACTGGATGTTATTTCACTGGAGGAGACAACTGGATGTTATTTCACTGGAGGAGACAACTGGATGTTATTTCACTGGAGGAGACAACTAGATGTTATTTCACTGGAGGAGACAACTGGATGTTATTTCACTGGAGAGACAACTGGATGTTATTTCACTGGAGGAGACAACTAGATGTTATTTCACTGGAGGAGACAACTGGATGTTATTTCACTGGAGGAGAGAAGTGGATGTTATTTCACTGGAGGAGAGAATGGATGTTATTTCACTGGAGGAGAGAACTGGATGTTATTTCACTGGAGGAGACAAGTGGATGTTATTTCACTGGAGGAGACAAGTGGATGTTATTTCACTGGAGGAGACAAGTGGATGTTATTTCACTGGAGGAGAGAATGGATGTTATTTCACTGGAGGAGAGAACTGGATGTTATTTCAATGGAGAAGACAAGTGGAGGGAATATGATACTGACGTATAAAATACATGGGAGCATCAGCAAGGTAAACAAGTATCAGTTTTTAATCAAACACAATATGTGATTTGTAACATTTTACTGAGAAGTTGTTTGATCCAGCAGAGACTTTGTCAGTTGTCACTTTATGTGACATGCACTGTCATGTGTACTAACATTCTTGTTATATTCTACATGCACTGTCATGTGTACTAACATACTTGTTATATTCTGTCACTGATATACTCACAAGAAGATCATTTTTTACCAGAAAAATCTTGGCATTTCTTAAAGGTAAATCAATGGAGCGAGTCTTGGTGTGTGGCACTAAACTCCATTACTACAACTCTAAATTATATATGACTCACAAGGCGCAATCACGTCACTTGCTTAAAAGTTAAGAGATAGGTATCTCTCTCTCTCTCTCTCTCTCTCTCTCTCTCTCTCTCTCTCCTCTCAAAACTTGGGCAGGTGAAGATAAGGGAGCAGTATGATGACGATAGCTGTTCTTTCATTGTGAGTCGCTGATGGTGAGTCAGTGATTGTGGGTCAGTGATGGTGTTTACCTGGAGAGAATTCCAGGGGTCAACGCCCCCGCGGCCCGGTCTGTGACCAGGCCTCCTGTTGGACCAGAGCCTGATCAACCAGGCTGTTACTGCTGGCCGCACGCAGTCCAACGTACGAACCACAGCCCGGCTGGTCAGGTACCGACTTTAGGTGCCTGTCCAGTGCCTGCTTGAAGACAGCCAGGGGCTTGTTGGTAATCCCCCTGATGTACGCTGGGAGGCAGTTGAACAATCTTGGCCCCCTGACACTTATTGTGTTGTCCCTCAACGTGCTAGTGGCACCCCTGCTCTTCATTGGGGGGGATGTTACATCGCCTGCCGAGTCTTTTGCTTTCGTAATGAGTGATTTTTGTGTGCAAGTTTGGTACTAAGCCCTCGAGAATTTTCCATGTGTATATAATAATGTATCTCTCCCGCCTGCGTTCTAGGGAGTACAAGTTTAGGAACTTCACGCGTTCCCAGTAGTTGAGGTGGTTTATTGCAGTTATGCGTGCGGTGAAGGTTCTCTGCACATTTTCAAGGTCAGCAATTTCACCCGCCTTGAAAGGTGCAGTTAGTGTGCAGCAATATTCCAGCCTAGATAGAACAAGCGATCTGTAAAGTGTCAACATGGGCTTGGCATCCCTGGTTTTGAAGGTTCTCATTATCCATCCTGTCATTTTTCGAGCAGATGCAATTGCTACTTTGTTATGGTCCTTGAAGGTGAGATCCTCTGACATGATCACTCCCAGGTCTTTGACATTAGTTTTTCGCTCTATTGTGTGGTTGGAATTAGTTTTGTACTCCGATGAGATTTTAATTTCTTCACGTTTTCCGTATCTGAGTAATTGAAATTTCTTATCATTGAACTTCATATTGTTTTCTGCAGCCCATTTAAAGATTTGGTTTATGTCTGCTTGGAGTCTTGCAGTGTCTTCAACGGTGGACACTGTCATACAGATTCGGGTGTCATCTGCAAAGGAAGACACAGCACTGTGGCTTATATCCCTGTCAATGTCTGATATGAGGATGAGGAATAGGATGGGAGCAAGTACTGTGCCTTGTGGAACAGAGCTTTTCACAGTAGCTGCCTCAGACTTTACTCTGTTGACTACTACTCTTCGTGTTCTACTTGTTAGGAAATTATAGATCCATCTACCAACTTTTCCTGTTATTCCTTTATCTCGCATTTTGTGTGCTATTACACCATGGTCACACTTATCAAAGGCTTTTGCAAAATCTGTGTATATAACATCTGCATTCTGTTTATCTTCTAGAGCATCCAGGACCTTGTCGTAGTGGTCCAGTAGTTGGGACAGACAGGAGCGACCTGCTCTAAACCCATGCTGCCCTGGGTTGTGCAATTGATGGGTATCAAGATGGGTGGCGATCTTGCTTCTTAGAACCGTTTCAAAGATTTTTATGATATGGGACGTTAGCGCAATTGGTCTGTAGTTCTTTGCTATTGCTTTACTGCCGCCTTTGTGGAGCGGGTCAGTGGGTCAGTGATGGTGGGTATGGTGGGTTAGTGATGGTGGGTATGGTGGGTCAGTGATGGTGGGTATGGTGGGTCAGTGATGGTGGGTCAGTGATGGTGGGTCAGTGATGGTGGGTCAGTGATGGCGGGTCAGTGATGGCGGGTCAGTGATGGTGGGTCAGTGATGGTGGGTCAGTGATGGTGGGTCAGTGATGGTGAGTCAGTGATGGTGGGTCAGTGATGGTGGGTCAGTGATGGTGAGTCAGTGATGGTGGGTCAGTGATGGTGAGTCAGTGATGGTGGGTCAGTGATGGTGGGTCAGTGATGGTGGGTATGGTGGGTCAGTGATGGTGGGTCAGTGATGGCGGGTCAGTGATGGTGGGTCAGTGATGGTGAGTCAGTGATGGTGGGTCAGTGATGGTGGGTCAGTGATGGTGGGTCAGTGATGGGGAGTCAGTGATGGTGGGTCAGTGATGGTGGGTCAGTAATGGTGGGTATGGTGGGTCAGTGATGGGTCAGTGATGGTGGGTCAGTGATGGTGAGTCAGTGATGGTGGGTCATTGATGGTGGGTCAGTGATGGTGGGTCAGTGATGGTGAGTCAGTGATGGTGGGTCAGTGATGGTGGGTCAGTGATGGTGGGTCAGTGATGGTGGGTCAGTGATGGCGGGTCAGTGATGGTGGGTCAGTGATGGTGAGTCAGTGATGGTGGGTCAGTGATTGTGGGTCAGTGATGGTGGGTCAGTGATGGTGGGTCAGTGATGGTGGGTCAGTGATGGCGAGTCAGTGATGGCGGGTCAATGATGGCGGGTCAGTGATAGCGGGTCAGTGATGGCGGGTCAGTGATGGTGAGTCAGTGATGGTGGGTCAGTGATGGTGGGTCATTGATGGTGGGTCAGTGATGGTGAGTCAGTGATGGGGGTCAGTGATGGTGGGTCAGTGATGGTGGGTCAGTGATGGTGGGTCAGTGATGGCGGGTCAGTGATAGCGGGTCAGTGATGGTAGGTCAGTGATGGCGGGTCAGTGATAGCGGGTCAGTGATGGTGGGTCAGTGATGGTGGGTCAGTGATGGCGGGTCAGTGATGGTGGGTCAGTGATAGCGGGTCAGTGATGGTGGGTCAGTGATGGTGGGTCAGTGATGGCGGGTCAGTGATGGTGGGTCAGTGATGGTGGGTCAGTGATGGTGGGTCAGTGATGGTGGGTCAGTGATGGTGGGTCAGTGATGGTGGGTCAGTGATGGTGGGTCAGTGATGGCGGGTCAGTGATGGTGGGTCAGTGATGGTGGGTCAGTGATGGTGGGTCAGTGATGGTGGGTCAGTGATGGTGGGTCAGTGATGGTGGGTCAGTGATGGCGGGTCAGTGATGGTGGGTCAGTGATGGCGGGTCAGTGATGGTGGGTCAGTGATGGTGGGTCACTGATGGTGGGTCAGTGATGGTGGGTCAGTGATGGCGGGTCAGTGATAGCGGGTCAGTGATGGTGGGTCAGTGATAGCGGGTCAGTGATGGTGGGTCAGGGATGGCGGGTCAGTGATGGCGGGTCAGTGATGGTGGGTCAGTGATGGCGGGTCAGTGATGGTGGGTCAGTGATGGCGGGTCAGTGATAGCGGGTCAGTGATGGTGGGTCAGTGATAGCGGGTCAGTGATGGTGGGTCAGTGATGGTGGGTCAGTGATGGCTGGTCAGTGATGGTGGGTCAGTGATGGTGGGTCAGTGATGGTGGGTCAGTGATGGTGGGTCAGTGATGGCGGGTCAGTGATGGTGGGTCAGTGATGGTGGGTCAGTGATGGTGGGTCAGTGATGGTGGGTCAGTGATGGCGGGTCAGTGATAGCGGGTCAGTGATGGTGGGTCAGTGATAGCGGGTCAGTGATGGTGGGTCAGTGATGGTGGGTCAGTGATGGTGGGTCAGTGATGGCGGGTCAGTGATGGTGGGTCAGTGATGGCGGGTCAGTGATGGCGGGTCAGTGATGGTGGGTCAGTGATGGTGGGTCAGTGATGGTGGGTCAGTGATGGTGGGTCAGTGATGGTGGGTCAGTGATGGCGGGTCAGTGATGGTGGGTCAGTGATGGTGGGTCAGTGATGGTGGGTCAGTGATAGCGGGTCAGTGATGGTGGGTCAGTGATGGTGAGTCAGTGATGGTGGGTCAGTGATGGTGGGTCAGTGATAGCGGGTCAGTGATGGTGGGTCAGTGATGGCGGGTCAGTGATGGTGGGTCAGTGATGGTGGGTCAGTGATAGCGGGTCAGTGATGGTGGGTCAGTGATGGTGAGTCAGTGATGGTGGGTCAGTGATGGCGGGTCAGTGATGGTGGGTCAATGATGGTGGGTCAGTGATGGTGGGTCAGTGATGGTGGGTCAGTGTGTTGTATCAAAATAGTCCATAATGTCCTCTTTAAAGTTTGTTTCTCACTCATTGATCGTTGAATAGAGCAGTGGCTGGTCGCTCCGGTCTGCCTGCCTGTCTGCCTGTGTCTTTGCCTCTTCCTCCTGTTACCTCTTGCCCTGTGTCCTTCATATTTCTACTTTTCTCTTACGTCCGCTTCGTCATATCACTGTTCAGTCCTCTATAGTCTACTATTTCCTGTTTTTCTGTCTCATTACTGCCTCTGGTACCTCTACGTTCATTTTGTTGTCTGTCTCCTGCTTCTGTTCTCTATTACTACAGCCTACCTCTCGTTAGTTATGTCCTTGTCCCTTGTTTTATTTTTTTTTCTGTCTATGTTTTCTTAACCTACCAGATTCTGTGCCTTGCATCTCCCTGAAGCCTCCTTTCCGCACTGATGATAATTTCACCAATCAGTCTCTGCTACGCTTAGTCCTGTATTTTCTCTCAGATCTTGTGTACGCAAGAAATATTTGTTCCACTAAATTCTGTCGTGGTCCAAAGTTACTCGAGTCTGCCCTCGCTACACAACACTTCCTACCACATCGACTAAGGTAAAGGTTTCCCTCTTATGGGTCTTGGTGAAAATTTTTGTGGGTGTTGTGACTCATGTTGAGATCCTCCATATTGATTCATGTACATACTATCTTGTATATTCTGGCTGCCTTATACATATTCAGTCTCACTGCTCCTTCCTCTACATGTAATTTCGGTGTTCCTCACTCTGCGTGTGGCTGAAGGCAGAGCCTAATCTATTGGACAGCCACTGTCATCCACTCCAGGTCCACACAAAGCTGACTGTCCTTAGTATTTTGTGTTAGTGTTCGTGGTAGTTTATATTTATCACTTGTGTGGATCATGCTGGAGGCTTGTTTGTAATGTGGGACGTATTATGTTGTCTCTTTGATTACCTGTTTGTCATTGTTTATAATTGTAACAACACCAGAGCTATGTTGTGATGTACTCTCCACTCTCTTCTGTATGTTTTCGCAAATATATTTTCGCCTGGTTATGTCTGCGGGTGTTCATCCATAGCTCCTAGGTCTCCAGTAGTCCCTTATAGGGTCCGTGTCTGCTCAAGGGGCATAAGGGCCCGAAAACCAACAGCAGCAGCAACAGCTGTTGCTGCTGCTGTTGCTTGAGAATGCTAACGCTGCAAGTAATTAGACATGTTCAGCGCTGCAATGCTTGAGTAGCACTATCTTTCACATTATTAACGAAGTGTTACTTAAAGGTTAATTTATCTTAACTTAACCTAACCTGTGGTGTTCATGGATATTGCAAAGGCATTTACCAAATACGATAGCACACAAAATAAAGGAGAAAGTAGACAAATAGATATTCAACTCTCAAAGAGACAGAACACAAAGAATAGTAGTAAACAAGCACAATCCAGCTTTAACAACACTAATGCAAACAACTCTCGGCAAAGAACAACTCAGACAACAACACTTGGTCAACAACAGTATTCAACAACACTTGGTCAACAACAGTATTCAACAACACTTGGTCAACAACAGTATTCAACAACACTTGGTCACAACAGTATTCAACAACACTTGGTCAACAACAGTATTCAACAACACTCGGTCAACAACAGTATTCAACAACACTTGGTCAACAACAGTATTCAACAACACTTGGTCAACAACAGTATTCAACAACACTTGGTCAACAACAGTATTCAACAACACTCGGTCAACAACAGTATTCAACAACACTTGATCAACAACAGTATTCAACAACACTCGGTCAACAACAGTATTCAACAACACTTGGTCAACAACAGTATTCAACAACACTTGGTCAACAACAGTATTCAACAACACTTGGTCAACAACAGTATTCAACAACACTTGGTCAACAACAGTATTCAACAACACTTGGTCGACAACAGTATTCAACAACACTCGGTCAACAACAGTATTCAACAACACTTGGTCGACAACAGTATTCAACAACACTTGGTCAACAACAGTATTCAACAACACTCGGTCAACAACACTTGGTCAACAACAGTATTCAACAACACTTGGTCAACAACAGTATTCAACAACACTTGGTCAACAACAGTATTCAACAACACTTGGTCAACAACACTCGGTCAACAACACTTGGTCAACAACAGTATTCAACAACACTTGGTCAAC
>WNWK01034091.1:0-20665 GCA_009830355.1 Cherax destructor | reverse complement strand
TTTTATATATTGTACATCCATCCTGATGTAATAGGGTCATACGTAGGTTGTTGGATAATGATTATGGTTAAATGTAATAGGTGCATATAATTGTATGCACATAGTGATTGGCGGGGATAGGGACTTTATTGTTCTTTAATTGTCTTACTGGAGATTATCTGTATGTTTTGTATTGATTTTGTAATTATTTGCAATAGTGATTGCGGTCACAGTTATTTATGGATATGTTTTGTAATTCTGTTTAAAACCAATAAATGTAAAAAAATTACACCCAATAAGAGTTCAATAACGTATTTTATTCGTGAGTACAAAACTTTGTTAATATAAATTCTATGTTATAGACTGAAAATTGTTAGGTTTACTTATGACTTAGATATATTTTCAATTTTATGACTTTGTGAAATAGAAAATTTATGTTTTGATACAGACCATCATGTTAGAGCTGATGATGGAGTTTGATACTCAAAAAGTGTGTATGATAGAGGAGGATGTTTGGATATTACACGAAGGTATTAGGGCTACGTTGATCTTAACGATATTCATGAAGGAAATTCCCAGGCAAATAAACTGAGATACTCACTCATCGGTGTATATTCACTGAAAGATAAGTGGTATATATATATACAGTGGACCCCCGAGTAACAAGCAAAATTCATTCCAGAAGCCTGCTCAAGTGCCATTACCGAACGAATTTACTCCCTTAAGAAATAATGTCAAGTAGGTTAGTCCATTTCAGACCCCCAAAATACACTTACAAAAGCACTTACACTAATATACTTACATAATTGTACGATTTCCGGGTGCTCGTTACTCGGGGTCCACTGTATTTATATATAACCTAGGTAGTAGGTTGGTAGACAGCAACTACCCAGGGAGGTACCACCGTCCTGCCAAGTGAGTGTGAAACGGAAGCTTGTAATTGTTTTACATGATGGTAGGATTGATGGTGTCTTTTTCCTGTCTCAAACACGCTGGATAACAGGTATATCTTGCTACTTCTACTTACACTTAGGTCACACTACACATACATGTACACGCATATATATTTACAAGCCCATCTGGGTTTTCTTCTATTTTCTTAATAGTTCTTTTCTTCTATTTCCTCTTAAATCATGGGGAAGTGGAAAAGAATTCTTCCTCCATAAGCCATGCGTGTTGCAAGAGGCGACTAAAATGCCGAGAGCAATGAGCTAGTAACCCCCTTCTGTATAAATTACTAAAATTAAAATGAAAAACTCTTTGTTTTTTTATTTTAGGTCACCCTGCCTAGGTGGGATACGGCCGGTCGTTAAAAAAAATATATATATATATATATATATATATATATATATATATATATATATATATATATATATATATAGCTGAAATATACACACCTCCCATTGTATATACAATAAGACACATGTGTACGCACACTGAGAGATAACTTCATTTTTGCGTTTATACGATAAGAGATTCCCACCTCTGTGTATGTGCATGAAGAGATAACCACATCTCTCGGAATATAAATCTGTCTGTGTATATACACTAGACGATACCTTCTAGTCTGCACATATAAACATATACATACTCAAACCCTTTCTGTGTGTATGTACATAGATATTCTCACCTCGTATGCGTATATATACACAGATTTCCTCATCTCGTCTGCAAATGCACACATATAGATAACCCATTTTTCTCTCTATAAACACTGAGAGATGCCCACCTCTCACTGCATATCCAAAGCTCTAAGATGACTTTCCTTTACCTACGTCAGTAGAAATTACAAGAGCATCTCACATGCGCAAGAGGAACCACTACGGTGGTTTCCAGATATTACTTACCAAAACACGTTGCGACTTCCGACATGCCTGAGATTAATGGAACGAGAAATAATAAAGGAATTCCTTGTCTCAAGTGTGTGCAGATGAGAGGGAGTAATAAAAATCATGTTTGTCTCATTAGCAACGTCATCCACACACCTTGCTAATGGGTTTATCGCTGCATTAATGATTTTCTTTTTTATGAGTATGACAAAGCAGATGCGATTATTAGTACGAAACGGATATATGTAATTATGAATAACTATATATATATATATATATATATATATATATATATATATATATATATATATATATATATATATATATATATATGTGTGTGTGTGTGTGTGAATAACTAAAGAGGATCCCACGAGGAAGTCAAAATATACAGATCAATTAAACTTCAGAGTTTCTGTCTAAATGTGGATTATTGAGCATATATATACGTATATATATATATGTGTGTGTGTGTGTGTGTGTGTGCGTGTATGTGTCGTACTGAATAGGTAAAATTGGTCAATTAGGAAAACTCGTTTAAAATTAAGTGGTTTCTAAAATTTTATCTTATACGTTTATATATATTTTTCATTTATGTTAATGTAAAAATTAATAATTTTGTACCAAAAGAACCTTAAAAACTTACCTAACCTTATTATAACAAGCGCAATTTAATTTAGTACTCCATCTAAATATAGCTTAGATAAGTTTACAATAATTTAATAATAAACAAACAATCAAACATATTTTTTTTCGTAAGGTTCAGAATGATTTTTGCGAAATTATTCCATACAAAATTTTTCGCTTGTCTTATTCAGCAAGAAGAACGTTGCTATTTAAGTCAACATCGCAAGTTTTACCTATTCGGCACGACACACACACACACACACACACACACGCACACACACACTTAAAAACTAGAAACTCAAAATTCCGGCGTAAAAAAACTGCATTTTACTGGCATATTTTCTTCACGACACCATTGTGAGGGGATCAGTCTGAGCCCGTGTCAAAACCCAGACAAGGGAGACAGGCACGGACACACACTCACACACTTCAAACAATGGAGTCCCTCTCAAAAAAAAACCCGTTATTTTTCTTGTTGTTTTTACAGTATTATATAAAAAAACAAAGCATTCCCCTTTTATATTTTGTATATGGAAATAGTTTAAGATTTGCATATTGTCATTTAATTGCTTCTTGTTCTTTCATTATATAAATTGTTTACGCGTGTTTGCCCTCTCTCTCTCTCTCTCTCTCTCTCTCTCTTCTCTCTTCTAATATTACAATATATTGCAAATTAATTATGATGTTTGGGTCTAATTTATACAGGTCTGGGCAGAAAATATCATTATTTTTGTATTAAGAATAATTACCCAGCAACTATCTTAGTAATCATCGTTAATTATTGTAATTATCTGCCATGATCATACGCACACCCACACACACACACACACACACACACACACACACACACACGCACACCCACCCACACATACACACACACACACACACACACACACACACACACAGATGGCAGGGAAGTCAGTAGACGAGATGATGGAATATATGACAACAATTTGCAATGAAGCTGAGGAGAGGTTTATACCCAAGGGTAACAGGAAAAGCGAAAAAGACAGGATGAGCCCATGGTTCACCCAAAGGTGCAGGGAAGCCAAAACCAAGTGTGCCAGGGAATGGAAGAAGTACAGAAGGCAAAGAACCCCGGAGAATAAGGTGAGCAGTCGTAGAGCCAGAAATGAATATGCACAGATCAGAAGGGAGGCCCAAAGACAGTACGAGAATGACATAGCAGCGAAAGCCAAATCTGACCCAAAGCTGTTGTACAGCCACATCAGGAGGAGAACAACAGTCAAGGACCAGGTGATCAGGCTGAGGAAGGAAGGAGGAGAAGTCACAAGAAATGACCGTGAAGTGTGTGAGGAGCTCAACATGAGATTCAAAGAGGTGTTCACAGAGGAGATAGAAGGGCCTCCAGAAAGGCGGAGAGGTAGGGTACACCATCAGGTGCTGGACACAATACACACAACTGAGGAGGAAGTGAAGAGGCTACTAAGCGAGCTAGATACCTCAAAGGCGATGGGGCCAGATAACATCTCTCCATGGGTCCTGAGAGAGGGAGCAGAGGAGCTATGTGTACCCCTAACAATGATCTTCAACACGTCTATCGGAACAGGGCAACTACCTGAGGTATGGAAGACAGCAAATGTAGTTCCAATTTTTAAAAAAAGGAGACAGGAACGTAGCACTAAACTACAGACCAGTGTCACTGACATGTATAGTATGCAAGGTATTACAACCTCAGGTTCAATGGCCTGTTAACCTGAGTGTAAAGGGAGCTTGGAGCAAAGAAACACAGTAGATGTATTGAAATTGTATTTCTTTCTAAAATCAGCTAGATTAATTCCAAACTTTTATCTTTTCCTTCACCAAGTAATTGTGATTATATAAGACTTTTGTCTTTTCCTTCACCAAGTATAACAAAGTGCTATTTACACATATGTACACTATATACAAAGGAGTAGTGTTTAGTGCACGCCACAGTTGTCTAGGCTAAGCAGCAGCCAAAAGACAGACAACTTTCCACAACCAGCTCTATGCAGGAATTCCAATGACAAACTGCGAGTGGTAACCACGTCACCTTTGTCATTGTTAAACTCGCATTTTAATTGGCTGAACCGAGTCGTTGATTTGATGATGGGGCCCTCATCATTAAACCCTTAACGATGGTTCGCTGGTTGGAGGGGAGCCTATGTGGGTGTGTTTAACATGCTCCTAATAAAGGTTACATACTCTTTGCATGCAACACCCCCACCCCAAGAGGGCTCAGGACTAGGCTTCCACCTCAAATGGGTAGAGTGCCACCATGGCACATTATAATAATGGGACCGCCTTTCCCCTCAACCATCCCGCTCATTAGTTAAAGCTAAACTTTTCTCGAGACATAAGTCCAGCTTTAAACTTAAGAGTGAGACAGCCGACGGTAGGGCTAACATAGGTCCTAGGTGCCTGCGGTCGGTAGCAGGCACCCCCCACTAAAAAACCCACCACTAGGGGAAAAAAGGGCTGGTTCTACCCAAAGTCCCTAACACATCCTAACTAAATACAATGACTTCTGGACAACACATCAGCTAGTGTGTTAAATTTTCCAGCAATGTGTATAATTTTTATATTGTAGGGTTGCAACCTAATACTCCAACGCATGAGTCTTGTATTTTTGTTCTTCATGTTCTGGAGATACACCAAAGGGTTGTGGTCGCTGTAGATGGAGACCACCTGAGAGGACTGGCCCACGTAGACATCAAAATGCTCTAATGCCAGAAGTAGAGCCAGGCCCTCCTTCTCTATAGTAGAGTAGGCCCTCTGGTGTGGTTGATATTTGGAAGAGAAGTACGCCACAGGCTGCAACCCATCATCCCCCAGATTGCAAAAGCACTGCCCCCACCCCAGACTCACAAGCATCAATCTGTAAGGAAAATGGTTTTGAAAAGTCTGGAGACAACAGAATGGGTGCAGTACAAAGTAATCTCTTTGCTTTCGTAAATGCATCTTGACATTCTGGGGTCCAAATAAAGGGAACTTTGTGACTGGTAAGTGAGGTTAGAGGTGCAACAATATCTGCAAATTTTTTACAGAATCTTCTATAAAACCCTACCATGCCTAGAAAACGTTGAAGGGATTTCCTGTCAGGGGGAACTGGATAATTTTTAATGGCCAGAATTTTTGCAAATTTAGGGGCCACTTTGCCACTACCTACTGCATGGCCCAGAAAATTAATAGTAGATTGGCCAAAGGATGACTTTGATAAATTAACAGTTAAATGAAAACTCTGGAAGGTCTCAAAGAGAGCCTTAAGCCTAAACACATGTTGGTCCCAAGTGTCCGACACAACAACTATGTCATCTAGGTAAGCTGCCGTGCCTTCAAGTCCTTTAATAGCCTGATGGATAAGTCTCTGAATGATGCAGGAGAGTTTTTCATTCCGAAGGGGTCACTGTATACTGATAATGACCTCCTGGAATTACGAAGGCAGAGATTTCCTTCGCCTTATCTGTTAAAGGTACTTGATAGTAACCTTTAAGGAGGTCCAATTTGGATACAAAAGTAGCCTTACCCACAAAGTCGATTACATCATCCAGACGTGGCAGAGGATAGGCATCTGAAATTGTGACCTCATTCACCTTACGGTAATCTGTGCACATTCGGAACCCTCCATCAGCTTTGTTAACAAGGATGCACGGTGAAGCCCACGGACTAGATGACTCCTCCACTAACCCATGCTCTAACAGAAATTCTACCTCCTGTTGAAGTAGCTTCTGTTTTTCAGGATTAGCTCTGTAAGGGAGAGTTTAATAGGTTTAGAGTTTCCAACATCTACATCATGATATCCTAATGTACATTTTTTCGGCACATCCGAAAAAATATCAGGATAAGACTGTAGGAGCGCAGTTAAATTAGTTACTTGAGACTTGGTCAAACCCAACATTAAAGGTTTAGGGTCCTTGAGGAGGACCGAATTTGGAAGCTTTACATTAATCTCAGAGTGCAAAGAGTCAGGGTCATCAGAGGCAGAGGACAGAGTCATTACTGGAACTTTATCTGGTGTATTAAAAGCTTTAATTTGATTAATGTGGTAAGTTTTGCTTTTTGAGGTCTTGTCAAGGGAGATACCACATAATTTACATCAGATAATTTACTTACGATTTGCATTGGTCCCGTAAATCTAGCTTTCAAGGTGTGGCCAGGTATAGGCTCCTGTACCAACACCTTATCTCCTGGATGGAAGGAGCGAAATTTTGAGTTTCTGTCATACCTCTGTTTCATCATTTTCTGAGCTGCCTTCAAGTTAGCCTTAGCCAACTGACGTGCTACCTGCAACCTTGAAGAAGGATTGTAGCTGGTTGTGGAGGCGCTTCTCCCATCCATCCTTCTTTGAGCACACGAGAGCCTCGTACATTGTGCCCAAATATCAGCTCAAAAGGACTGTACCCTGTAGACTCTTGCACAGTTTCTCTCATTGCGAATAGCAACAGAGGAAGTGATTCATCCCAGTCTGTAGGAAAATGCAAGCAGAATGTTCTCATCATTGTTTTTAACGTCTGATGGAATCTTTCCAAGGCGCCTTGGGATTGAGGATGATAGGCAGTGGATAGGTTATGAACTATTCCTAGCCTAGTTAATGCTTCCCTAAATGCTTTGGCAGTGAAGTTAGTACCTTGATCACTTTGAATAGTTTTAGGAATTCCAAAGCAAGAGATAAACTTAGTTAAAGCTTTAAGGATTGCTTTAGTGTTAATACTGCGCATGGGAACTGCCTCTGGATATCTAGTTACTCTATCCATGATTGTGAATAAGTATTGATTTCCAGACTTAGCTTTAGGTAGTGGACCTACACAATCTATTATTAATTCTGAAAAGGGTCTCCATTAACAGGAATGGGATGGAGAGGTGCAGGTTTAATGGGGTGTCCAGGTTTCCCTACCTGCTGACATTCTGGACAACAGCGAATATGATTCTTTACATCTTGCCTTAACTTTGGCCAAAAGAATTCTTTTGTTATTCGGTATTGAGTTTTGGTAATTCCCAAATGGCCTCCTAAAGAAGAATTATGGGCTATATTTAGTATCTGAGACCTAAACTTTCTGGGAACCACTAACTTATCTGTTTGTTGTTTTCCCTCCACCTCCTTACCAGTTTCAGTGCAGACTAAGTAGTTATTTTTTAAGAGATATTTGACCGGGTGACCCGAAGTGGATTTACCCATAGCTGCCTCAAAAGCAGAGTTTAGTGAGGAGTCTTTCCGTTGTTCCTCCCGAAAGGACAGTCCCTCAGGCATGGAAACAGAGACATCTGGCAATCCTGCAACCCTGGAATAGGAAGGCTTGATCTGGGGCTGTTCACTAAATTTACGAGGCTCTGGCCAGTTTTCCTCGCAAAACAAATTGGTTAGTCCGAGATCAGAGTCGTCCAAGGACGAGTTAACATTCTTATCAGACATCACTTTGGATTGTGCCCGAGTTATGGCCAACATCGGGGAAGAATTAACCATTATGGGTTCTATACATTTAGTAGACTCAATGTTATTACCCAGTAATAGCATTGCATCCTTCATAGGAAATCCCTCCGAGACACCAACAGTCAAATACCCAGTGTAGTATTTACTCTGCACATAGATTTGATGTAAAGGGACATTATTATTATTATTATAATCAAATAAATGTAAAGGGACAGAAAATACTGCTCCTCCAAAAGCTTCTAACAGAACTGAGGATTGCAAAGAGGTTTGATCAGAAAGGGGTAGTACTCCCTCTCTTACAAGTGAGCAATATGCTCCAGTATCCCTAAAGGTTTTAACTTCCTTTTTCTCTGAATGTTCCTGAAGGGATATGTAACAAGAGCTATAGTAAGGGGCCATCCCCTTCTCTACTTCTTCCTGGGACATATTATTAGGGATATTAGAGATTTTCCCAAATGGTTGGGGTTTACATGGACAATTGGGTCTGATGTGGCCAGGCTTGCCACAGTTATAACATACCATCTCAGCTTTAACTTTGGCACCTCGTTGATTTTGTGGCTTACGCCACTCTGGATACTGCCGCTTCGAATCACCATTTTTAGTAGTTTGATGTCGCTCACCAGGTTGACTTGGAGTGAAGTAACGCTGCTCACCAGGTGATTTAATTGACTGCTGACGAGATTCACCTTCATCTTGACCTTTATTTCTCCACTCAGGAACTTTTCTTTGACGATCTCTGCTCATACCAGGCTGTTGAGGAAAGAGATAAGACCGCTCGGACAAGGAGCGGTTAGTTTCAAAAGTATCAGCCAACCTGGCTGCTTCCAATGCCGTAGGCAAGGAATGATCTTGTAGAAACACTCGAACCTCTGGACTAACAGACTCCAGTAGGTTGTCCACCAAGATGAGCTGCTTCAAATTTTCAAAATCAGCGACACCACTTACCTTGTACCACTTTGTAAAAGCCCTGGTCTGCTGTCTGACAAAGTCAACAGCAGACTGACCCAACTGCCTTCTGCCGAGTTTGAATTCTTTCCTATACTTGGCAGGAATACATTGATAAGCCCCAAGAACAGTGGTTTTCACAATGCGATAGTTTCCAAAATCAGCATTTCCCAGGCTAGAAGTAAATTCTTGTGCCTTACCAAACAACGCAGTATGCACCAGTGACGCCCAATGAACCTCAGGCCACCCTAAAGCTCGAGCCTGGTTTTCAAATGCTTCGAAAAACTGTTCAGGCTCTGCTTCAACAAAACGAGGAACAAACTGTACTGCCCTTTGCAAATTGAAGTCATCTACAGTCTGATGAAATTGTCTCCTCTCCTTCTCTCTATCAAACTCCTCCTTAGCAAATGCACGCTGTTCTTTTGTTTGTTCAAGAGTGAGTCTGGCTAGTTCAAGCGCCAGTGAACCAGACTCACCTGTCGATAACCCCACACCTGTGACTTGCTGGTTTTGCTCAGGAGTTCTGTCTCTCCCATTTTGTAGAAACCTCAATGGTGACCTACGATTAACAGCTCCTGTAGAGGGAGAAACACTAGACTGATATGCCATAGTTTCAGTTTGTATTTTACTCCTTATAATATCACGCAGCTGAGCAGCAGTAAGGGTACGCTGGTATTCAACACCAATAGAACGAGCGATACGCCAACAAGGCTGTAGAGAGAGTTTGGGCAACTTTAGCAGAGTTAACTCAGACACTAACCGTCTGACTCGAATAGGTGACATTAACCCCCAACTTTAACACGCTATGCACGGTACGAATTGCAGTATACTCATACGATAGCAGAACTGACGCGCAATAGCAAAGCCAATATGCACACACCCAATAGCAAGGCTGATACACAATAACAAACCAAATTGCAGAATACTCACAATAGCAGGCTGACCATAGCGAAGCGAATGCAAAAATGAGACACAAAAATTCGTGAAGCGTTGGCAAAGCGTAAGCAATGCCAGATAGCAAGCTATCTAGATACAAGACTAGCTCCTGCGCGAACTTCAACTCTAGGCTCAACTCATGCTCTAAGTCTCTAAATTCAGCTCCGGGACAGGCTACCCATATTACAACCTCAGGTTCAATGGCCTGTTAACCTGAGTGTAAAGGGAGCTTGGAGCAAAGAAACACAGTAGAAGATGTATTGAAATTGTATTTCTTTCAAAAATCAGCTAGATTAATTCCAAACTTTTATCTTTTCCTTCACCAAATATAACAAAGTGCTATTTACACATATGTACACTATATACAAAGGAGTAGTGTTTAGTGCACGCCACAGTTGTCTAGGCTAAGCAGCAGCCAAAAGACAGACAATTTTCCACAACCAGCTCTATGCAGGAATTCCAATGACAAACTGCGAGTGGTAACCACGTCACCTTTGTCATTGTTAAACTCGCATTTTAATTGGCTGAACCGAGTCGTTGATTTGATGATGGGGCCCTCATCACCAAACCCTTAACGATGGTTCGCTGGTTGGAGGGGAGCCTATGTGGGTGTGTTTAACATGCTCCGAATAAAGGTTACATACTCTTTGCATGCAACACAAGGTCATGGAGAAGATTATCAGGAGAAGAGTGGTGGAGCACCTAGAAAGGAATGAGCTTATCAACGACGGCCAACACGGTTTCAGGGACGGGAAATCCTGTGTCACAAACCTACTGGAGTTTTACGACAGGGTGACAGCAATAAGACAAGAGAGAGAGAGGGGTGGGTAGATTGCATATTATTGGACTGTAAGAAGGCGTTTGACACAGTTCCACACAAGATATTAGTGCAAAAGTTGGAGGACCAGGCAGGGGTAACAGGGAAGGCACTACAATGGATCAGGGAATACCTGTTAGGAAGTCATGGTACGTGGTGAGGTGTCAGAGTGGGCGCCGGTGACGAGCGGGGTTCCACAGGGGTCAGTCCTGGGACCAGTGCTGTTTCTGGTATTTGTGAACGACATGACAGAAGGAATAGACTCCGAAGTGTCCCTGTTTGCAGATGATGTGAAGTTGATGAGAAGAATTCAGTCGGACGAGGACCAGGCAGAACTACAAAGGGATCTGGACAGGCTGCAAGCCTGGTCCAGCAATTGGCCAGAGACTGCAGACCTCAATCAAGAAAAAAGACCTTGGGGTGAGTATAACACCAGGTACATCTCCTGAGGCGCACATCAACCAAATAACTGCTGCAGCATATGGGCGCCTAGCAAACCTAAGAACAGCATTCCGACATCTTAATAAAGAATCGTTCAGGACCCTGTACACTGTGTACGTTAGATCCATACTGGAGTATGCAGCACCAGTTTGGAACCCACACCTAGCCAAGCACGTGAAGAAGCTCGAGAAAGTGCAAAGGTTTGCAACAAGACTAGTCCCGGAGCTAAGGGGTATGTCCTACGAGGAGAGGTTAAGGAAAATCGA
Source organism: Cherax destructor (assembly GCA_009830355.1). Classification (NCBI taxonomy): domain Eukaryota; kingdom Metazoa; phylum Arthropoda; class Malacostraca; order Decapoda; family Parastacidae; genus Cherax; species Cherax destructor. The sequence goes on along the minus strand of WNWK01034091.1, from coordinate 9,418 downwards.
CCTGACGACACTGGAGGACAGGAGAGATAGAGGGGACATGATAACAACATATAAAATACTGAGATGAATTGACAAAGTGGACAGAGACAGAATGTTCCAGAGATGGGACACAGCAACAAGGGGACACAGTTGGAAGTTGAAGACTCCTATGAGTCCAAGGGATGTTAGGAAGTATTTCTTCAGTCACAGAGTGGTCAGGAAGTGGAATAGTTTAGGAAGTGATGTAGTGGAGGCAGGCTCATACATAGCTTTAAGAAGAGGTATGATGAAGCTCATGGCGCAGGGAGAGTGACCCAGTAGCGGCCAGTGAAGAGGCGGCTGGCAAATCTAAGAATAGCGTTCCAATACCTCACTAAGGAATCATTAAGACTCTGTACACCATATACGTCAGGCCCATACTGGAGTATGCAGCACCAGTTTGGAAACCACACCTGGTCAAGCACGTGAAGAAATTAGAGAAAGTGCAAAGGTTTGCAACAAGACTAGTCCCAGAACTAAGGATTGTCCTACGAAGAAAGGTTAAGGGAAATCGGCCTGACGACACTAAAGGACAGGAGGGTTAGGGAAGACATGATAACGACATAAAATACTGCGAGGAATAGATAAGGTGGACAGAGACAAGATGTTCCATAGAGGGGACACAGAAACAAGGGGTCAATTGGAAGTTGAAGACTCCTAGAGTCAAAGGGATGTTAGGAAGTATTTCTTCAGTCATAGAGTTGTCAGGAAGTGGAATAGCCTAGAAAGCGACGTAGTGGAGGCAGGAACCATACATAGTTTTAAGACGAGGTTTGATAAAGCTCATGGAGCAGGGAGAGAGAGGACCTAGTAGCAATCAGTGAAGAGGCGGGGCCAGGAGCTATGACTCGACCCCTGCAACCACAAATAGGTGAGTACACACACACACACACACAATACCTGACAGGGAGGCAACAACGAGTCATGGTACGTGATGAGGTATCACAGTGGGCGCCTGTGATGAGCGGGGTCCCACAGGGGTCAGTCCTAGGACCAGTGCTATTCTTGGTATATGTGAATGACATGATAGAAGGGATAGATTCAGAAGTGTCTCTGTTCGCAGATGATGTGAAGTTAATGAGGAGAATTAAATCAGATGAAGATTAGACAGGACTTCAAAGAGACCTGGATAGGCTGGTCAACTGGCTTCTCGAATTTAACCCCACCAAATGCAAAGTCATGAAGATCGGGGAAGGGCAAAGAAGACTGCAGACAGAGTATAGGCTAGGTGCCCAAAGACTGCAAACCTCGCTCAGGGAGAAAAATCTTAGGGTGAGCATAACACCGAGCACGTCTCCTGAAGCACACATCAACCAGATAACTGCTGCAGCATATGGGTGCTGGCAAACCTGAGAAGAGCGTTCCGATACCTCAGTAAGGAATCGTTCAAGACTCTGTACACCGTGTACGTCAGGCCCATACTGGAGTATGCAGCATTAGTTTGGAACCCACACCTGGTCAAGCACGCCAAGAAATTAGAGAAAGTGAGAAGGTTCGCAACAAGGTTAGTTCCAGAGCTACGGGGAATGTCCTACGAAGAAAGGCTAAGGGAAATTGGCCTGACGACACTGGAGGACAGGAGGGTTAGGGGAGACATGATAATGACATAAAAAATACTGCGTGGAATAGACAAGGTGGACAGAGACAGGATGTTCCAGAGAGAGGACACAGAAACAAGGGGTCACAATTGGAAGTTGAAGACTCAGATGAGTCAAAGGGATGTTAGGAAGTATTTCTTCAGTCAAGTGATGTAGTGGAGGCAGGAACCATATATAGCTTTAAGACGAGGTATGATAAAGCTCATGAAGCAGGGAGAGAGAGGACTCAGTAGCGGTCAGTGAAGAGGCGGGGCCAGGAGCTGATTTTCAACCTCTGCAACCACAATTGGGTGAGTACACAGTGCTAGACAGACAGACAGTCCGATGAAGAGAAATACCTACAGATAGACAGAACACACACACACACAGACGGGCTTATAGACATACTCACCAACAGACAGACAAATAGGAACACAGACAGGCTGACATACTGACAGGCAGAGAGACAGACAGACAGACCGAGAGAGTGACAGGCACTAAATGAGACCAATCAATTCTTTGTTAAAAAAGGGGCGGGGGGGACTTTATTTTTGTTTCTTGCATCTGCCAGAGTTTATAATAAGGTCGAACATCAGACATAAATAATAACTGATAACGTCGTTTTTTGCACATCATGGATGTCGTGGTTTCAACGCTATCTTGTCAGTGGTCACCATTGGAGACCAGTGATCCTGTGATACGTTCTGATAGAGGATTTAAAAATTGAATTTTTGATGCTTGAGGAGAGGGAGGGTTTGTACCAGCCACGGGTACAACAACAACAACAAGCAGTGTTAGCTGGGACTGATCTTAAGGTCAATGCAAACAATAATGATATTTGAAGAGGCTGAAAATACAGATTAGAGGCATGTATCACACACACACACACACACACACACTGGAGGAAAGAAGGGTCAGAGGAGACATGATAACGACATACAAAATACTGCGGGAATCGACAAGGTAGACAGTGACAGGATGTTCCAGAGAGGGAACACAGAAACAAGGGGACACAACTGGAAGCTGAAGACTCAGATGAGCCAAAGGGATGTTAGGAAGCATTTCTTCAGCCACAGAGTAGTCAGGAAGTGGAATAGTCTAGAGAAAGATATAGTGGAGGCAGGAACCATACATAGTTTTAAGACAGGTATGATAAAGCTCATGGAGCAGGGAGAGCAGCGACCCAGTAGCGGACAGCGAAGAGGCGGGGCCAGGAGCTGAGTCTCGACCCCTGCAACCACAATTAGGTGAGTACAAGTAGGTGAGTACCACACACACATACAGAACACACACAGCACGTAAAGAAACTAGAGAAAGTGCAAAGGTTTGCAACAAGACTAGTCCCGGAGCTAAGGAGTATGTCCTACGAGGAGAGGTTAAAGGAAATCAATCTGACGACACTGGAGGACAGGAGAGATAGGGGACATGATAACGACATATAAAATACTGAGAGGAATTGACAAGGTGGACAGAGACAGAATGTTCCAGAGATGGGACACAGCAACAAGGGGACACAGTTGGAAGTTGAAGACTCAGATGAATCACAGGATGTTAGGAAGTATTTCTTCAGTCACAGAGTGGTCGGGAAGTGGAATAGTTTGGGAAGCAATGTAGTGGAGGCAGGATCCATTCATAGCTTTAAGAAGAGGTATGATAAAGCTCATGGCGCAGGGAGAGTGACCCAGTAGCGGCCAGTGAAGAGGCGGGGCCAGGATCTATGACTCGACCCCTGCAACCACACTAGGTGAGTAACACACACACACACACACACACACACACACACACACCTCTTGTATTGATGCAACCCTCCCGACGGTGCTCACTTCTTTCATTTGTTATGTTCATAAACCTTCACAAAGGCTATTTTACCCAGGGTTGCAATCATCCACCACATCTCATTCATTAAGGCCACAGATCCTTTTCTTTTTGTTATTTGTTGTTGTTGTTTTTCCTGTGTTTGGAAAACGTGTTAGCGGGGCGAAGTTTGCGGCTGGGATTTTGTAAACGGAGGTTTGTTGGGATGAGTAAGTTGAATTTCTTAAAGTTCATTGAAATAAAAAGCTCTCGGATACAGCGTTGATAATGGTGGTGGTGCAGTGGTGATGTTCATTCTCCCATTACTGAAATAACCAGGAAGAGTGATTCCATAATAATTAGTAATAATAATCTCTTATTTTTTTTATAATTGTTGAGCGCCTGATCTTTCAAGAGATTCACAATGGTTTCACACCAAACCAGAAATCCTGTATAATTTCACAGTTTTCATATGCTACAGGAATAAAGTCGACGATTGGGGAAAAGAGAAGAGAGAGAGAGAGAGAGAGGGGAAAAGGGGAGAGATTTTTTGGTTGCGGTAATCAACACTTATAAACGATCTCACTTTTCACTTTTTTTTTTTCAATTAGTCGCCTCATTACTCAATAATTTTATGCAATGAATAACAAAATAGGATGATATTTTATATATATATATATATATATATATATATATATATATATATATATATATATATATATATATATATAGTAAAGAGGGAATGTATGAAAATATAGTTATACCAACGCTCTTATATGGGTGTGAAGCATGGGTGATGATTTGCAACGAGGAGAAGGCTGGAGGCAGGGAGATGTCATGTCTGAGGTCAATGTGTGGTGTGAATATAATGCAGAGAATTCGGATTTTGGGGAAATTAGGGAGGAGGTGGGGATTCCAAAAAACGATTGTTCAGAGGCTGGAGGAGGGGTTGTTGAGGTGGTTTGGACATGTAGAGAGAATGGAACGAGACAGAGTGACTTCGGTGTATAAATCTGTAGTGGAGGGAAGGGGGGTAGGGGTCGGCCTAGGAAAGGTTGGAGGGAGGGGGTAAAGGAAGTTTTGTGTGCGAGGGCTTGGACTTCCAGCAAGCATGTGTGAGCGTATTTGATAGGAGTGAATGGAGGCATATGGTTTTTAATACTTGACGTGCTGTTGGAGGGAGCAAAGTAACATTTATAAGGGATTCAAAACCGGCAGGCCGGACTTGATTCTGGAGATGGGAAGTACAGTGCCGGAATTAAGGAGGGGTGTTAATGTTGCAGTTTTATAACTGTAGTGTAAAGCACCCTTCTGGCAAACAGTGATGGAGTGAATGATGATGAAAGTTTTTCTTTTTGGGCCAAACCCCGCCTTGGTGGGAATCGGCCGATGTGTTAATAATAAAAAAAAAAAATAATATTATATATATATATATATATATATATATATATATAAAAAGAGAGAGAGAGAGAGAGATTCGGAAACAGTATTTCTGTATATGTACTTGTCATAGCCCAATTGTGTGTGTATTTATATATATAGTTCCTTCAGGGTACTTGTTCGTCTCTTATACACAGAAAATTTCCCTTTATTTGACTAGGGGAATGTTTTCTTCATTCTGCCTCCAGACCTGCAGATGCTCTCTCACACTCTCTCTCTTCCACTCTCTCTCTCTCTCTCTTCTCTCTCCTCTCCCTCTCTCTTTCTTTTCTCTCTCTATCTATCTCTTTATCTCTCTCTCTCTGTACAAACTAAACATTTTAATGCGATTACAAAATGAGTTTTATCCTCTCCTGCTCAAGTTTTAACTTTGTAATCTCTTACAAATTTCGCCCCTCATAAGTTTGACATATTTTCGTAAACATTTTTTTTTTCTCTTCGTCAGCTCTTCATAATTATTTTTTAACTTCATTTTGAAGCCGGAAATGTGTCGTGCGTCACATTTCCGACGCTTTTGGGAAAGGGGCGATGAAATCTGGGGTCGGGTTATTAAAAACAAAACTCGTCTATATAAAAAAAAAGGAAAAATCAACCTCGTAACAAATTAGACGTGCAGGTTTTGCGTTTTTCTGCTGTTTTCGTGCTGTTTTTCCATGTACTTTTTCGTGGAATAAAGACGTCCATGGGAGGGTAGGGGTTGTCACCTTGATGCTGGAGCAGAGGCTCTTGGGTGTGGAGCAAGGCTCTTGATAAGATGAAATCTGTTTGCTTTCGTTCTCCCCAGACTTTAATATCAACCCTACCGATATCAATATAATTATAAAAAAATAACATCAGCCACAACAGCAAAAACAAACAGAGCCAACAATAACAACAACAATACTAAAATTCAAGGATATAATAATTAAATTTAATATATTAATAAAATAAAATTATTAATATTATTACTTTTGTAATTTTTTATCTTCTTTTTTATCGTTACACTGTTCATTTTCCTCGTTAAATTCTCCCTAAAGATAAATAATTGTCCTTTTCTTTTATTTCAAAACAAATAAAAAGGGATCATAAATAAACAGTTAAAATTTATTTAAATATGTATCAGGCTTTTTTGACTTTTTTGGAATATTTTTTATAAAAAATTTTTTTTCAGATTTAATAGCGTGGGTTTACCTGTCAAGGCTTTAATATTCAGTTAGATAAATATATATTAAAATATTTCCTGAATGACTCTACGTGAGGTTTTTTAGGAAAGTCACTCTGACTCTCCGTCAGGTGGAGTGACCATTTAAACAAAAAAGGCCCCGACCCTTTTAGAAATATTACTGCTAAGGACTTTAGAAACCTTGTAAACTTGGGGGAGATGAAGGGGCTTGGGAAATGATATAAAAAAGTAATTATTAATAATGCCCAGGGCAAGCCCCAATGTTCTCAAGTAGATTTAATGTGTTTATAATTTTGCCTCTATCCCTTTGGGGGGTTTGGGGGGGAAAGGGGAAAAAAATTTTTGTAAATAATTTTCCCCAAATTTCAATGCTTTTCCCCTTTTCCGTATTTGTAGGTAGATAAATATTTAATTTTTTATAGCTGTCCGTTCTTCAGTGTTTGAATCATCATCATCTTTCCTGTTTTTTCCTTTCCCCTCTCTCTCTCTCTCTCTCTCTCTCTCTCTCTCTCTCTCTCTCTCTTTTTTTTTTCTCTCTCTCTCTCCACTTTTTACAGCAAACAGAAAAAACGGGATATGAGGCATAGAATGTAGCTTCATACCAACAGCTAACCATGAAAATTCCCCTCTACAAAAAAGCAAACCCTGTAATCCCCTCTCTCCAAACACCCCTTCCCCATAATTCCCACTCTATCAACATTTTAACTGTAATCCCCATTCTAGCAACGGTAATCCTGTAATCCCCACTCAACAACAACTAATCCTGTAATCCCCACTCTAGCAACAGCTAAACCGCCCCCCTCTCCAAAACAGCCCCCTGAAACCCCCCCGGGCTTCACAATTTCTTTTTTCCATTCCATGATAGTTTCCCCAGAGGCTTCTGGTTGCTACGGGAAGTGTTCATCAGAGTGTAAATGAAAAAAGTGTAACCAGATTTTTGCTGGGGAGATTATTTACCCAATTCATGAACAGTTTTTTTGGGAAATAAATACTGAGAGTCGAACGGGGGGTAAAAGGGAAAAAAATCGCTTTATGAGATATAAATATGTTATTTATTTCTGCATTAAAGGTTCGGTTTTTTTTATTTGCTAATTAGTATATGTTTGTTGGTACAAAGATTTATTTTTCAATAATGAGCAAATTTTTTTTTGACTTAGGGGACTAATAATTAAAATTTTTTAAAACAATTTTTCCGGCCAATAATATTACACCGATTTTAGGGTATGTTTGTGGTGCTGATTCCGCATATGTCATCAGTGTTGCCTGATTGGCTCCGGTTTTTTGAGAAATTTGGTCCCCCATTGAAGAACATAAATGATGATGAAAAAAAATATATTGATCGGGGGGGCTAGCTTATAGATCGCGTTGAAATTATTTTCAAAAATCATACAAAAAAGAAGTTACTATCTTCAGATCAACACTAATAGACATCTTGTGCTCATGATTGCAGAGTTTCTTTTTAGCCCTTTTTTAATATTTTCATTTTTTTTTTTTGGTTTTTTTAGTGAGTAATTGCAAAAAGATGCATATTTTTTCCATTGTGCAATAAGACACATTTCAAGCTTCTAATGGAGTTGTCTATAAAAAAAACCCCCAATCTTTTCCGGTCGATATTCAACTCCCATTAGAAGAAATAAAACCCGGAATGTCATTGCAATATAAAATTTTTTTTCTTTGCTAAAGTAAGGAAGGCATTCAACCCCCTTGTCCGATAAGTTGTTATTTTAATTCCCCGATTTTACGATTTTTTCTAACCTGGGTGCTAAATGTTCAGATTTCTTTGAGAGACTTCATAAAATTTCCCTCACTGCTATCACCTTGTTACATTACTCTGAGTTTCTTCAACATCTGACAACGGAATCCCCGGGGTGCTGTAAACACCTGGCAAGGGGTCACTGTGTGGCACAGGTCTCCTTGCTTTACTCCAAATCAGGATTTCCCCCTTTACTTTCAAATTTTATTGAAAAAAAACCTTTTTCATTTCCCATAAAAAATAACAATAGTCCTGGTGTTTTTTTGGTTTTTTTCCCCAACATAGGCAAACCGAGGTTTAAACTTTTCCTTCGCCTATTTTTTTTCCCTGTCTTAGGTTCTCCACAGGTTTTGCAAACCACTTGGGAAACCCAAGACTTGTCTTTTCTTAAAAAACCCCCCCTAAAAAACAACAAACTTTTTTTTTTAAAAAATTTTTGTTTTTCCTTGTTTTTTTTTAAAGTTTTCCCCAAAAAGGAAAAAATCCATTGGGGGTTTCTCAAGCAGACTCTTCGTGAAGAACTCATGTTTCTATGGAGAAATAAAATCAAAAAGGGTTTCCATATTATCACGTGGCCTTTGTTAACCAACTTCCCCCCGTTAAATATTAAATCATTTAAAATAAAATTAATCTTTATTAAAAAACCCCCTTTTTATAGACTCACTGACTCACAGGTAAGGAAAGATAACTAGTACTGACTCATAGGTAAGGGGGAAAAGGGGAATTAGTAGTGACTACAGGTAAGGAAACGTAACTTTGTGACTCACAGGTAAGGAAAGATAACTAGTAGTGACTCACAGGAAAAGGGAAAGTAATATTTTTGACTCCTTTTGGGGGGAAAGGTAACTAGTAGTGACTCACAGGTAAGGAAACGTAACTAGTAGTGACTCACAGGTAAAAAAAAATAATAGTAATTTTCTATAGGTAAGGAAAAAAAACTAGTACTGACTACAGGTAAGGAAAGTTAACTAGTACTAACTCCGGAAAAAAAAAATAACTAATACTGGCTCAGGTAATTAAAGATAACTAGCACTGACTCCGGGGAAAAAAAAAAAAAAGGTTTTTTCAGTGCTAGTTTTGACTCGCAGGTAAGAAAAGATAACTAGTACTGATTAACTTGTAAAATATAACTAGTACTGACTCAGGTAACAAAAGATAAAGTACGGCTTTTTAGGTCAGAAAAAAAAAACCCCTAGTGACTCTCAGGTGAAGCTAGTACCGACTCGTAAAAATAAAGGTTAATGAAAAGATCCACAGTGGGGGACTAACTGGTTTTTTCCACTAGAGGAACTAGACAAAAAAAAAACTTCCAGTGTCGGGTTGCCCCCGGAAAACCCTTTCACTGACCTTTTTAAAGAAAAGTTTATTGCGATAAGCTAGAAAATTATTTACACTGGGGAGAAATTATCAACATTGACCAACAAATTTTACCATCAAAGAAAAATTATGAGAACTAAACCATTAATTGTCAGTAATAACCATTAAATAAATAGATTATGTATATAGATTATAACAGGGGTTTTTGACTTTCGTGGAGTTTGCCTTCGTTGCGTGGCTCATCTTGCCACCAGCCGCGTTTTTCCCACCATTGCCCCAGCTGTGTCCTGGCCCACCCCCTTTCCCCCAGCTGCATCTTTTTTCACCTTTTTCCCCAAAACCGGGGCCCGGGCTACC
>WNWK01034090.1:0-20667 GCA_009830355.1 Cherax destructor | reverse complement strand
TGCATAGCCTCATGGCACCCTCTCAGAAGGCAGACATAGACAGGCTGGATAGACGGTGGCTGGGCTCTCCTTCACATACTGTAAATATACCGTAACCATCCAACGAGGAGTATCTTTGACCACATATATATCTCTCCCAAGACCCACACAACATGAGAACCTTCAAAACCAGGGATGCCAAGCCCATGTTGACACTTTACAGATCGCTTGTTCTATCTAGGCTGGAATATTGCTGCACACTAACTGCACCTTTCAAGGCGGGTGAAATTGCTGACCTTGAAAATGTGCAGAGAACCTTCACCGCACGCATAAATGCGATAAACCACCTCAACTACTGGGAACGCTTGAAGTTCCTAAACCTGTACTCTCTAGAACGAGGCGGGAGAGATACATTATTATATACACATGGAAAATTCTCGAGGGCTTAGTACCAAACTTGCACACAAAAAACACTCCCTATGAAAGCAAAAGACTCGGCAGGCGATGTAACATCCCCCCAATGGAAAGCAGGGGTGCCACTAGCACGTTGAGGGACAACACAATAAGTGTAAGGGACCCAAGATTGTTCAACTGCCTCCCTGCATACATCAGGGGGATTACCAACAAGCCCCTGGCTGTCTTCAAGCAGGCACTGGACAGGCACCTCAAGTCGGTACCTGATCAGCCGGGCTGTGGTTCATACGTTGGACTGCATGCGGCCAGCAGTAACAGCCTGGTTGATCAGGCTCTGGTCCAACATGAGGCCTGGTCATAGACCGGGCCGCGGGGGCGTTGACCCCTGGAATTCTCTCCAGGTAGACTCCAGGTAGACATAGATGAAGCAGACAGGGACAAGAAGAGCACCTCAGCAACATCAAATGAGAGCACAGTAACAACACATGAGAGGGTAGTCAAAGCAGCAGACGCACTAAACGCGGTGACCCCAACAACACAATGCAGCGGACAGGGAAGTATGAGTAGGCCGGTCACACAAAAGAACACGGGGGATACAAACATGACAGAACCGGGAGAGGCTAATGCATCTCTGATGAGGCAATATGAGACACAGTGGGAGGAGGAAAGGGAGAAGTCGATCTTTATCTATGGCCTGAAGGAAATCGAAGGGGACACTCACAACAGAAGAAAACAGGAGGAGAAAGAAAGGATCGAAGGTATTATGCTGGCAATAGGGGGAGACACGTCCCAAGTGACAAATTTTCAGAGAATCGGGTGGTACACAAGGGGAAGAAATCGACCTCTCAAGGTAATCTTCAAAGCAGAATCAGCCCGCACCACGATCCTGCAGGAGAAAGCACGGCTGAGGACAAATCAGGGGTACCGGAATGTATACCTAGATCGGGACAGAACGCAGGAAGAAAGGGAGGCCGGAAGGAGCAGATAAGAAGGCAAGAGAGGAGAGAGGGAGACAGCGAGATACGGAGGACACCAAGCCCAAACAGGACAAACACACACTGGAAGTACCACAGGTGGGCCTCAAACCACAAAACCCCACGACAACCATACACATTAACACCACACACACTCAGCAGTCCCCATGTCCCCACCCCAGCAACCCAAAACCCACCATCACAGCTACCCCACCCACCACAAACTCCACCCCACCAACCCATACCCCAACCATACAACCCCCCACCCATGCTGCAACCCCCTATGGGCACCCCCACACCCCCACACACCCCAACCCACCAAGATCTCCCCAGGTACACAAACGGGATGGAATTCGAACAAGTATGAAGAGTGGAATGAAAGAATAGGTGAGGTGTCCCCAGACATCATAGCTGTCACAGAAACTAAACTAAATGAGACAGTATCAGATGCAATCTTCCCACAGGGATATCAAATCCTGAGGAAAGATAGAAGGAGCAGGGGTTGCACTGCTTGTAAGGAACCGCTGGAGATTCAAGGAAATGGAAGGAATGGAGGTGTGTAGAGAAAAGGACTTCATAGTAGGTACCATCCAGTCTGGGGAGCACAAGATAATCATTGCAGTGATGTATAACCCACCACAGAACTGTAGGAGGCCAGGTGAGGACTATGATGAGAACAACAGAGCGAAGGTGGACACTCTGGTGGAGGTGGCAAGAAAAGCGCATATGAGCAGAGCGAAGCTACTGGTCATGGGCGATTTAAACCACAGGGAGATCGACTGGGAGAACAAAGAACCACGTGGGGGTCCAGAAACTTGGAGAGCCAAGATGATGGACGCAGTACTGGAAAACCTGATGCACCAACATGTCAGGGACACGACCAGAGTGAGAGGAGAAGATGAACCAGCAAGACTGGACCTTGTATTCACCCTGAACAGCTCAGATATTGAAGACATAACACATGAGAGCCCCCTGGGAGCCAGCGACCATATGGTGTAGAGCTACAGGTGGAGAGAGAAAACAGTACAGAAAGACAAACCAGATTTTAAAAGAGGGAACTACACAGGCAACAAGGGATGTATCAAGTGCTAGAGGGCATACACACAACTGAGGAGGAGGTGAAGCAGTTACTCAGTGACCTTGATACCTCAAAGGCGATGGGTCCGGACAATATCTCCCTGTGGGTTCTTCGGGAAGGAGCTGAGGTACTGAGTGTGCCACTTACCATAATATTCAACACATCCCTTGAAAATGGGCAGTTACCTGAGGTATGGAAGAAGGCCAATGTAGTCCCCATCTTTAAAAAAGGAGACAGAAATGAGGCACTAAACTATAGACCGGTATCACTTACATGTATAGTGTGCAAAGTCCTGGAGAAAATCATCAGGAAAAGAATGGTGGAGCACCTCGAGCTGAACAGGATAATAAACACCAGGCAGCACGGATTCCGGGAAGGCAAATCCCGTGTAACAAACCTCCTAGAGTTCTATGATAAAGTAACTGAGGTAAGGCAAGAGAGAGAAGGGTGGGTTGATTGCATTTTCCTGGACTGCAGGAAGGCCTTCGACACAGTTCCTCACATGAGATTAGTAAAGAAGTTGGAAGAACAAGCATGTATAACAGGAAGGGCACTGGAATGGATCAGGGAATACTTCACAGGGAGGCAACAACGGGTCATAGTGCGTGAAGAGGTATCACAGTGGGCACCTGTGACGAGCGGCGTTCCGCAGGGGTCAGTCCTAGGACCAGTGTTATTCTTGGTATATGTAAATGACATGACAGATGGGATAGACTCAGAAGTGTCTCTGTTCGCAGATGATGTGAAATTAATGAGGAGAATCACATCGGAGGAGGACCAAGCAGGACTTCAAACAGACCTGGACAAGCTTGACATCTGGTCTAGCAAATGGCTTCTCGAATTCAATCCCACCAAATGCAAAGTCATGAAGATCGGAGAAGGGCAAAGAAGACCGCTGACAGAGTACAGGCTAGGCGGACAAAGGCTACAAACCTCGGAAAAGGAGAAAGACCTTGGGGTGAGTATAACGCCAAGCACGTCTCCGGAGGCACACATCAACCAGATAACTGCGGCAGCATATGGGCGACTGGCAAACCTAAGATTAGCGTTCCGTTACCTTAACAAGGACTCGTTTAAGACACTGTACACCGTGTACGTCAGGCCCATACTAGAATATGCAGCACCAGTCTGGAACCCACACATGGTCAAGGTTAGTTCCACAACTCAGGGGTCTGTCCTATGAAGAAAGGCTGAGGGAAATAGGACTAACAACACTGGAGGAAAGAAGGGTCAGAGGAGACATGATAACGACATACAAAATACTGCGGGGAATCGACAAGGTAGACAGTGACAGGATGTTCCAGAGAGGGAACACAGAAACAAGGGGACACAACTGGAAGCTGAAGACTCAGATGAGTCAAAGGGATGTTAGGAAGCATTTCTTCAGCCACAGAGTAGTCAGGAAGTGGAATAGTCTAGAGAAAGACATAGTGGAGGCAGGAACCATACACAGTTTTAAGACGAGGTATGATAAAGCTCATGGAGCAGGGAGAGCAGATACCCAGTAGCGGGCAGTGCAGAGGCGGGGCCAGGAGCTGAGTCTCGACCCCTGCAACCACAATTAGGTGAGTACGCCAATATAAATACACTCTCAAACAAAACACAAAATGAGGTCGACAGGATTGCCATCTGGGAACAAAAATGGAGGATCATATCCTATGCAGCTAAATTCAGCATTACATATTTTAACTATAGGAAACGTAATCCTCCATTACCTGTCGAGCTCAGATCAGCTGACACCCGCACCTACATCCCCATCACACAATCTGTCACAGTCCTTGGCAATAATCTTGACTACCTTCTTTGCTTACACAGAAACATTCACTCAAAGCATGCAGTAGCTTGTAAGGCCCTTCCGGGCCTCTACAAGCTGAAACATGCCTCCCAACGCACCAAACTACACCTCTATAAATCCCTAATACGCCCTCTGATAACTTACTCTCCTCTAGCCCTCTCTCTTGCAGCCAAAACAAACTTACTTAAACTGCAGCGTGTCCAGAACAAGGCTCTGCACTGGGTGCTTGATGTCAGATGGGAGGACTTCGCCACAAGCGAGTCTCTCCATGCCCAGTTAGACATCCCTGCGCTGAATCTGTACTGGAAGACGCTCAGTGACAGACAGATAGACAAACTTGAGACACGACATGACTACTGGACCTTTCTCCTTGACGAAGACATTCGCAGACCCACAAACCAACACACCCTTTTCTATTCCTTGTATGATCCCGCTTCTAACCCTATTTTCAAATAACCTTTGGATTCTATGACAGGTACCTTGAGCTGTTCTTCCCTCGAACCCACTTTCGCCTTAGCTGCTGGGTTAAGCCCTGGCTCAATTTCTACACTCCTCTCTAATGCTAATCTTTGCCTGTCCCGTCCTCCCCGCTCACCCCACTGGAGTCTCACCAACAGGAGAGCCTGCTATTCCTGTTCTCAAGTCTGCCCCACGATCGCCTTAGCTGCTGGGTTAAGCCCTGGCTCTATTTCTACGACTAAGAAGACTCCTCTCCAGCGCTATTCTTCGTCTGTCGCGTCATCCCCGCTCATCCCATTGGGATCTTACCTGAACTTATTCATTCATTCATTCACCTGATCTTCATAATCTCCAGACCTACGGTGCTGAACACACCAACTCCAAGGCCGAGGGACTGATTACCTCATCTTTTGTATATAGTTCTACTCTCTTCATAACCCTAGGTGCTAGGGTTATGAATATTCCCGAGCTTTAGAACTTTTCATTTATTTACATTGAAATGCATCTGCCACTTTTCTGAACAGGAATTGAGTTTGTCTAAATCCAACTGAAGTTCCATGACATCTACGTCTGAATCGATTATCCTACCTATCTTCGTGTCATCAGCGAATTTGCTCATATCACTAGTAATTCCCTCGTCAAGGTCATTTATATATATTATAAACAACAATAGGCACAAAACCGATCCTGTGGAATGCCTGTGGAATCCCCACTCAGATTTAACCCCATTTATGCACACCCTCTGCTTCGTATTGGTGAGCCATGACTCGATCCATTACAACACTTTTCCCCCAATGTAATGAGCAGCCACTTTCTTTAACAGTCTCTGATGTGGTACTCTATAAAAAGCTTTACTAAAATCCAAATAAACAATATCGAATTCTTTATCATGATCAACGGCCTCAAAAGCCTTACTGAAAAAAGTTAATAAATTAGTTAGGCAGGAACGGCCCCTGGTAAATCCATGCTGAGTATCATTAATCAAATTATGCTTATCGAGATGGCTTCTTATATTATTAGCTATAATTGACTCTAGTAATTTGCCTACAATTGAGGTTAGACTTACTGGGCGGTAATTTGACGGTAACGACTTGTCCCCTGCTTTAAAAATAGGAATTACATTAGCCATCTTCCACATGTCAGACACTACACCTGTTTTAAGAGATAAGTTAAAAATGTTAGTTAAGGGTTTACAGAGTTTCATTTTGCATTCCTTAAGAACCCTTGAAAAAAGCTCATCAGGACCGGGCGATTTATTTTGCTTCAAACGGTCTATCAGTTTGATAACCATTTCACTAGTGACTTTGATACTATATAATTGATCTTTTTCAGGCCCACTAAAAAACCTAATTATTGGGATATTATTAATGTCTTCCTGAGTGAAAACCGAGAGAAAATAATTATTAAAATAGAGCACATTTCATTATCTTTGTCAGTAAGATACTCATAATTATTTTTAAGGGGACCTATCTTATCTCTAACTTTTGTTCTATACACCTGGAAAAAACTTTTTGGGTTAGTTTTCGAATCCCTAGCAACTTTAATTTTGTAGTCCCGTTTAGCTTTTCTTATCCCCTTTTTAACATCACTCTTAATGTCAATATACTGATTCATAAGATGACCCTCACCTCTTTTGAAATGCCTATAAATTCCTTTCTTCTGCCCTAAAAGATATTCGAGACTTTTATTCATCCATTTTGGGTCATTTCTATTCGATCTAATTTCTTTATATGGGCAGCATGTATAGTGTTCAGAAAACTGTCATATTGATAGCCTCTCTTTGTTACCACAGTTCACAGATGATAAGTGTTCTCTAAGCCCATTGTAATCTGCTAAGCGAAAATCTGGGACAGTTACTGAGTTATCCCTACTCATCTACGTCTGAATCGATTATCCTACCTATCTTCATGTCATCAGCGAATTTGCTCTTTTTTTTTATTAACACATTGGCCGATTCCCACCAAGGCAGGGTGGCCCGAAAAAGAAAAACTTTCATCATCATTCACTCCATCACTGTCTTGCCAGAGGGGTGCTTTACACTACAGTTATAAAACTGCAACATTAACACCCCTCCTTCAGAGTGCAGACACTGTACTTCCCATCTCCAGGACTCAAGTCCGGCCTGCCGGTTTCCCTGAATCCCTTCATAAATGTTACTTTGCTCACACTCCAACAGCATGTCAAGTATTAAAAACCATTTGTCTCCATTCACTCCAGTCAAATACGCTCACACATGTTTGCTGGAAGTCCAAGCCCCTCGCACACAAAACCTCCTTTACCCCCTCCCTCCAACCTTTCCTAGGCCGACCCCTACCCTGCCTTCCCTTCACTACAGATTTAAACACTCTCGAAGTCATTCTGTCTCGTTCCATTCTCTCTACATGTCCGAACCACCTCAACAACCCCTCCTCAGCTCTCTGGATAATAGTTTTGGTAATCCCGCACCTCCTCCTAATTTCCAAACTCCTAATTCTCTGCATTATATTCACACCACACATTGACCTCAGACATGACATCTCCACTGCCTAAGCCTTCTTCTAATTGCAACATTCATCACCCATGCTTCACACCCATATAAGAGTGTTGGTATAACTATACTCTCATACATTCCCCTCTTTACTTCCATGGACAAAGTTCTTTGTCTCCACAGACTCCGAAGTGCTCCACTCACCCTTTTCACCTCATCAATTCTATGATTCACCTCATCCTTCATTGACCCATCTGCTGAAATGTCCACTCCCAAATATCTGAATACATTCACCTCTTCCATACTCTCTCCCTCCAATCTAATATCCAATCTTTCGTCACCTAATCTTTTTGTTATCCTCATCACCTTACTCTTTCCTATATTCACTTTCATTTTTCTTCTTTTACACACCTACCAAATTCATCCACCAACCTCTGCAACTTCTCTTCAGAATCTCCCAAAAACACAGTGTCATCAGCAAAAAGCAACTGTGACAACTCCCACTTTGTATTTGATTCTTTATCTTTTAACCCCACACCTCTTGCCAAGACCCTCGCATTCACTTCTCTTACAACCCCATCTATAAATATATTGAACAACCACGGTGACATCACACATCCTTGTCTAAGGCCCACTTTTACTGGGAAATAGTCCCCCTCCCTCCTACACACTCTAACCTGAGCCTCACTATCCTCATAAAATCTCTTCACTGCTTTCAGCAACCTACCTCCTATTCCATACATCTGCAACATCTGCCACATTGCCCCCCTATGCACCCTATCATACTCCTTTTCCAAATCCATAAATGCCACAAAAACCTCTTTACCCTTATCCAAATACTGTTCATCTATATGTTTCACTGTAAACACTTGGTCTACACACCCCCTACCTTTCCTAAAGCCCCCTTGTTCATCTGCTATCCTGCTCTCTGTCTTACTCTTAATTCTTTCAATAATAACTCTACCATACACTTTACCATGTACCCTCAACAGACATATTCCCCTGTAATTTTTACACTCTCTTTTGTCCCTTTGCTTTTATACAAAGGAACAATACATGCTCTCTGCCAATCAATAGGTACCTTACCCTCTTCCATACATTTATTAAATAATAGCACCAATCACTCCAAAACTATATCCCCACCTGCTTTTAACATTTATATCTTTATCCCATCAATCCCAGCTGCCTTACCCCCTTTCATTCTACCCACTGCCTCACGAATTTCCCCCACAATCACAACTGGCTCTTCCACACTCCTACAAGATGGTATTCCTCCTTTCCATATACACGAAATCACAGCTTCCCTGTCTTCATCAACATTTAACAACTCCTCAAAATATTCCCTCCATCTTTCCGATACCTCTAACTCTCCATTTAATAACTCTCCTCTCCTACTTTTAACTGTCACATCCATTTGTTCCCTAGGCTTCCTCAACTTATTAATCTCACTCCAAAACTTTTTCTTATTTTCAACAAAATTTGTTGATAACATTTGCTCTCTTTTCTCATTGCTTCACCACTCTCTTAACCTCTCTTTTTCTCTCCACATACTCTTCCCTCCTTGCATCACTTCTACTTTGTAAAAACCACTCATATGCTAACTTTTTCTCCCTTACTACTCTCTTTACATCATCATTCCACCAATTGCTCTTCTTTCCTCCTTCACCCACTCGCCTGTAACCACAAACTTCTGCTGAACACTCTAACATTACATTTTTAAATCTACACCATACATTTTCGACCCCATTGCCTATACTCTCACTAGCCCATCTATCCTCCAATAGCTGTTTATATCTTACCCTAACTGCCTCCTCTTTTAGTTTATGAACCTTCATCTCTCTCTTACTTACTGCTTCTATTTTCCTTGTATCTCATCTACCTTTTACTCCCACTGTAGCTATAACTAAAAAGTGATCTGATATATCTTTGGTTCCTCTATAAACATGTACATCCTGAAGTCTACTCAACAGTATTTTATCTACCAATACGTAGTCCAACAAACTACTGTCATTACGCCATACATCATATCCTGTATACTTATTTATCCTCTTTTTCTTAAAATATGTATTACCTATAACTAAACCCCTTTCTATACAAAGTTCAATCAAAGGGCTCCCATTATCATTTACACCTGGCACCCCAAACTTACCTACCATACCCTCTCTACATGTTTCTCCTACTTTAGCATTAAAGTCCCCTACCACAATTACTCTCTCACTTGGTTCAAAAGTTCCTATACATTCGCTTAACATCTCCCAAAATCTCTCTCTCTCCTCTACACTCCTCTCTTCTCCAGGTGCATACACGCTTATTATGACCCACTTTTCGCCTCTGACCCTTATTTTAACCCACATAATCCTTGAATTTACACATTTATATTCCCTCTTCTCCTTCCATAACTTATCCTTCAACATTATTGCTACCCCTTCCTTAGCTCTAACTCTCTCAGATACTCCTGACTTAATCCCATTTATTTCTCCCCACTGAAACTCGCCTATCCCCTTCAGCTTTGTTTTGCTTAGGGCCAGGACATCCAACTTCTTTTCATTCATAACATCAGCAATCATCTCTTTCTTATCATCCGCACTACATCCACGCACATTCAAACAACCCAGTTTTATAAAGTTTTTCTTCTCTTTTTTAGTAAATGTGTACAGGAGAAAACAAAAGACTCGGCAGGCGATGTAACATCCCCCCAATGAAGAGCAGGGGTGCCACTAGCACGTTGAGGGACAACACAATAAGTGTCAGGGGCCCAAGATTGTTCAACTGCCTCCCAGCATACATCAGGGGGATTACCAACAAACCCCTGGCTGTCTTCAAGCAGGCACTGGACAGGCACCTAAAGTCGGTACCTGACCAGCCGAGCTGTGGTTTGTACGTTGGACTGCGTGCGGCCAGCAGTAACAGCCTGGTTGATCAGGCTCTGGTCCAACATGAGGCCTGGTCACAGACCGGGCCACAGGGGCGTTGACCCCTGGAATTCTCTCCAGGTAAACTCCAGGTAAACTAGCCCATTGCTCCTGGCATTTTAGTCGCCTCATACAACACGCATGGCTTACGCAGGAAAGATTCTTTTCCACTTCCCCATGGACAATAGAGAAAATAAAAAATAAAAAGAACAAGAGCTATCAAGAAAAAGAAGAAAAACCTAGATGTGTGTATGTATATATATGCATGTGCATGCCTGTGTAGTGTGACCTAAAGTGTAAGTAGAAGTAGCTAGATATACCTGTTATCCAGCGTGTTTATGAGACAGAAAAAAGATACCAGCAATCCTACCATCATGTAAAACAGTTTCAGGTTTCCCTCGTCAAGGTCATTTATATATATTATAAACAACAACGGGCCCAAAACCGATCCTGTGGAACGCCACTTGTTACAGATCCCCACTCAGCTTGTATAGTGTTCAGAAAACTGTCATATTGATAGCTCTCTTTGTTACCCCAGTTCACAGATGATAAGTGTTCTCTAAGCCCATTGTAATCTGCTAAGCGAAAATCTGGGACAGTTACTGAGTTATAACTACTCATCTACGTCTGAATCGATTATCCTACCTATCTTGGTCGCTTGCGCCGAGTTCCTCTGTAATTTCTAAATTGTTAACAAGGGTTTCCTTGTTTGCCAGAACCAAGTCAAGCAGGATATTTCCCCTTCTAGGTTCTATCACAAACTGCTTCAAAAAACAATCTTGAACTACTTCCAAGAAGTCGTTGGATTCTAAATTCCCAGTCAAGAAATTCCAATCAATCTGACTAAAGTTGAAGTCTCCCAGAATAACTACGTTATCGTGCATTGTGGCCTTAACAATTTCCTCCCATAGTAGTCTCCCTTGGTCCCTAAGTTTGGGGGACGGTATATCACACCTAAAATAAATTATTCATGCCCCTCTGAAAATTCTATCCAGACAGACCCTGTATGTGCTATTTCATACTTTATTCCTAAAAAAGTATTCGATTATCATAATTTGATGATATTTAAAGTCTTAAGAACTTGTGTATGGTGGGTCATATACAGCTTCAGTGACTGTGCTGTGGTTTTTAAAATTATACTTTCAGCATGGAAATAAATGGTATGAAATACCGACACAATGGAAAAATAAACCCATAAACAGTATAATGTGATCCTTTATTGACAACGTTTCGCCCACGAAGTGGACATTATCGAACATAAGAACAAAACATAAAAACATAAGAATGGAGGAACACTGCAGAAGGCCTACTGGCCCATACAAGGCAAGTCCTTACCAAAACCACCACTACCTAAGAATTTACTCCCGTACTCACGACACCAATCAAATCCAGCCCTCCCACTCATATATTTGTCCAATCTCTTTTTAAAGCCACCCAAGGTCCTAGCCTGTATCACCCTACTCGGAAGATTGTTCCACGCATCTACAACTCTGTTCGAAACCAGTACTTGCCTATGTCCTTTCTAAATCTAAATTTATCCAATTTAAATCCGTTATTTCTGGTTCTTACTTGGTTCGATATCCTCAGTATTTTATTAATATTTCCTTTGTTTATGCCCATCATCCACTTGTACACCTCGATGATATCTCCCCTCATTCTACGTCTCTCTAGAGAGTGGAGATTCAACGCTCTTAAGTCTATCTTCATACGGGAGATTTCTTATACTGTAAATCATTTTAGTCATTCTTCTTTGTATGTTCTCCAATGAATCTATATCCATCCTGTAGTAAGGAGACCAAAACTGAGCTGCATAATGCAAATGAGGTCTCACTAGTGATGTATAGAGCTGTAAAATAACTTTTGGACTTCTGTTGCTTATACTTCTTGAAATAAATCATAGTAATCTGTTAGCCTTATTGCGCACACTTAGGCACTGTTGTCTTGGCTATAGAGATCTGCTTACCATGACCCCCAAGTTTTTTCACATTCTGTTTGATCAAGCTCTACTTCACCTAGTTTATAAATTCGAGGGATATTTTCATTACCTTACACTTGTATACATTGAACTTCATCTGCCACTTTTGAGACCAAGACATTAATTTGTCCAAATCCTCCTGGAGTTCACTGGTATCCTCCTCAGAATGAATCATGCGGCCTATTTTTGTATCATCAGCAAATTTACTCATGTCACTTGCAATTCAGTAGTGGACCAAGTCAGTGGTGGACCTGACTTAACTCAGTGAAGACGTGTATTGTGTACTCTCTGTGGATTGAACCATCTTTGCTCGGTGAAGACTTTTCTACTGTGCTTCCGTTATTAGCTACCTGAGATTGGATGATGGTTTCCCTCAACTACGAGCAGCTATATCTCCAACTTAAGGCGGAATTAACGGAAGCTAGAAGAGAGATTCAACGTTTGAAGGGTATATGCAAGGATTATCCCCGGAACAATGTCGCCGATGATCAGACCAACGAATGGATGCTAGTCGAATCTGAAGAGACGAAGCTGAAGTTGAAGAAGGTCCAGGAGACTGCTGTGAAAACCAGCAACTCTTTCTCCTTGTTATCAGATGAATGTGAAGACATTCCAGCGAAGACCATCTCTACAAAGACCGTCGAGAACGTCATGCACACCGCCAGTCGAGGTAAGAACATTGTTTTAGTTGGGGATAGTCAGATTAAGTTTATGGATAGGGAATTTTGTCTTAAGGATAGGAATAGGAGGCAGAGGGTGTGTTATCCTGGGGCTGGGATGAAGGATATTGTTAGCCGTCTGGACGACATCATGAGAGATAATGGGAGCAATCCTATTATCTGTCTCAGTGCTGGAGGCAACGATGTTGGCAGATGTAGGAGTGAGGAGCTGATTAGCACCTATAAGTCAGCAATAGACAGAATTAGGAAGAAGGGTGGGAACCCTGTCATATGTGGTATTTTGCCAATGAGAGGAGTTGGAAATGAATGGTTGTCCAGGGCAATTGGTGTCAATTGCTGGCTGGACAAATACTGTAAGGAAAATGCAGCAACATTCAATGACAACTGAGACCTCTTCTATGGCAGAAATGACATGTATGCCAGGGATGGGGTTCACTTATCTAGGTCTGGGGTGGGGGCACTGGCAACTGCAGTGGAGGAAGCTGTTAGGGCTTTAAACTAGAAAAAGTTAGTGTAGTGGTTATGGGGGGAAAACAGTGAAGTCCCAGTGTAGTAATGTTATAAATTCTAGGGGAACTAGTAATAGGCAGAATAAGGTGGGCATTGGAAAGCCAGTGGCACTAGGTGACGAGGACAGTAATAGGTATAGTGGAAAAACAGAAATGAGCAGGAAGGGTAAAGAGAAAGGAGAGTCTTTAAATGTATATTACATCAATAGTCGTAGTGCTAGGAATAAGGTGAACGAGTTGAGATTAGTTGCAAGTACGGGTAATATTGATGTTTTTGCAATAACTGAGACATGGTTTAATATGAAAAATCGGGACATGCCTGCCGAATGTCACATTCAGTGTTTTAAATTGTTCCAAGTAGACAGAAGTATCGGGAAGGGGGGTGGGGTTGCACTCTATGTCCGTGATCATTTAAACTGTTGCAAAAAACGGGTATAAAATCTGAAATAACACATACAGAGTCTGTCTGGATAGAATTTTCAGAGGGGTGTGAAAAATTGATTTTAGGCTTGACTTACTGTCCTCCAAACTTAGATAGGGAACAAGGGAGACTACTTTGGGAGGAAATTGTTAAGGCCACAAGGCACGATAACGTAGTAATTCTAGGGGACTTTAACTTTAGTCAGATTAATTGGAATTTCTTGACAGTGAATTTAGAATCTAACAACTTTTTTAGAAGTAGTTCAGGATTGCTTTTGAAGCAGTTTGTGACAGAACCTACAAGGGAAATAACCTACTTGACTTGGTTCTGGCAAGCAAGGAAACCCTTGTTAATAATTTAGAAATTACAGAGGAACTCGGCTCAAGCGACCACAAGTCAATTACCTTTAGCATTGAATGGATGTATGATAGTAGGGATAATTCAGTAACGGTCCCAGATTTTCGCTTAACAGATTATATTGGACTTAGAGAACACTTATCAACTGTGGACTGGGGTGACGAAGAGAGGTATCAATATGACAGTTTTCTTAACACTATACAGGCTGCCCAAAGAACATTTATCCCGTATAAAGAAATTAGATCAAGTAGAAATGACCCAAAATGGATGAATAATAGGCTCAAGTATCTTTTAGGGCAGAAGAAAGGAATTTATAGGCGCATAAAAAAGAGGTGAGGGTCATCTTATAAATCAGTATACAGACATTAAGAGGGACGTTAAAAAGGGGATAAGAAAGGCTAAACGGGACTATGAAATTAGGGTTGCTAGGGATTCAAAAACTTACCCAAAAAGTTTTTTCCAGGTTTATAGAACAAAAGTTAGGGATAAGATAGGTCAGCTTAAAAATAACTCTGGGCATCTTACTGACAAGGAGAATGATATGTGCTCTATTTTTAATAATTATTTTCTCTCGGTTTTCACACAGGAAGACACTAATAATATCCCAGTAATTAATTTTTACAGAGGCCCAGAAGAAGATAAATTATGTAATATCACAGTCACTAGTGAAATGGTTATGAAACAACTAGACCGACTGAAACAAAATAAATCACCGGATCCTGATGAGCTTTTTGCAAGGGTTCTTAAGGAATGCAAAATGGAACTCTGTGAACCCTTATCTAACATTTTTAGTTGGGACAGACAGGAGCGACCTGCTCTAAACCCATGCTGCCCTGGGTTGTGTAATTGATGGGTATCTAGATGAGTGGCGATCTTGCTTCTTAGAACCCTTTCAAATATTTTTATGATATGGGACGTTAGCGCTATTGGTCTGTTGTTTTTAGCTATTGCTTTACTGCCCCCTTTGTGGAACGGGGCTATGTCTGTTGTTTTTAGTAACTGCGGGACGACCCCAGTGTCCATGCTCCCTCTCCATAGGATGTTAAAAGCACGTGATAAGGGCTTCTTGCAGTTCTTGATGAACACGGAGTTCCATGAGTCTGGGCCTGGAGCGGAATGAATATGTTAGGCCCAGTTAAAAAGACTACAGGTATTAATATCCCCCAAATTAAATTGTGTTCAATTATCACCCTGGAATAAACAGAGTGGTTATTAACTTGAAAAAAAAAACTTGTGCTACCATCGAATGTTAAAAGCGGTTATGTGGGGTTGGAATTTAATAGAGAAGGATGTGATATGTTGGGGTTCTCAGGTAATATAGCCCATCTCCACAAACGGGGCAGTAAAGCAATAGCAAAGAACTACAGACCAATAGCGCTAATGTCCCATATCATAAAAATCTTTGAAAGGGTTCTAAGAAGCAAGATCGCCACTCATCTTGATACCCATCTGTTGCACAACCTAGGGCAGCATGGGTTTAGAGCAGGTCGCTCCTGTCTGTCCCAACTACTGGACCACTACGACAAGGTCCTGGATGCTCTAGAAGACAAACAGAATGCAGATGTTATATATACAGACTTTGCAAAAGCCTTTGACAAGTGTGACCATGGTGTAATAGCACACAAAATGCGCGATAAAGGAATAACATTAAAAGTTGGTAGATGGATCTATAATTTCCTAACAAGTAGAACACAAAGAGTAGTAGTCAACAGAGTAAAGTCTGAGGCAGCTCCTGTGAAAAGCTCTGTTCCACAAGGCACAGTACTCGCTCCCACCCTGTTCCTCATCCTCATATCGGACATAGACAGGGATGTAAGCCACAGTGCCGTGTCTTCCTTTGCAGATGAAACCCGAATCTGTATGACAGCGTCCACCGTTGAAGACACTGCAAGACTCCAAGCAGACATAAACCAAATCTTTAAATGGGCTGCAGAAAACAATATGAAGTTCAATGATGAGAAATTTCAATTACTCAGATACGGAAAACGTGAAGAAATTAAAATCTCATCGGAGTACAAAACTAATTCCAACCACACAATAGAGCGAAAAACTAATATCAAAGACCTGGGAGTGATCATGTCAGAGGATCTCACCTTCAAGGACCATAACACCGTAGCAATCGCATCTGCTAGAAAAATGACAAGATGGATAATGAGAACCTTCAAAACCAGGGATGCCAAGCCCATGTTGACACTTTACAGGTCGCGTGTTCTATCAAGGCTGGAATATTGCTGCACACTAACTGCACCTTTCAAGGCGGGTGAAATTGCTGACCTAGAGAATGTTTAGAGAACCTTCACGGCATGCATAACTGCGATAAATCACCTCAATTACTGGGAACGCCTGAAGTTCCTAAACCTGTACTCCCTAGAACGCAGGCGGAAGAGATACATTATTATATACACGTGGAAAATTCTCGAGGGATTAGTTCCAAACTTGCACACGATGTAACATCCTCCCCAATGAAAAGCAGGGGTGCCACTAGCACGTTGAGAGACAACACAATAAGTGTCAGGGGCCCAAGACTGTTCAACTGCCTCCCAGCATACATCAGGGGGATTACCAACAAACCCCTGGCTGTCTTCAAGCGGGCATTGGACAGGCACCTAAAGTCGGTACCTGACCAGCCAGGCTGTGGTTCGTAAGTTGGACTGCGTGCGGCCAGCAGTAACAGCCTGGTTGATCAGGCTCTGATCCAACATGAGGCCTGGTGACAGACCGGGCCGCAGGGGCGTTGACCCCTGGAGCTCTCTCCAGAATCCATACGATTATAGTTATTAGGACATTACGTCAAACCATATCAGTTGATGATCAAAATGGACAGTTTGTGATAAATTTAGCATTTGAGATAGTTAGTGAAGAGGAAATATCTGAAACATTTGATCGATGGCTGGAAAAGATATTGGATAGATATGAGACAGAATTACATAATCAGGAAGGATCTGGTTGGATCATAGATCAAATTGAATCTTTTAGTATCGAATATGTCATGGTAGAACTTAGAGTACAATTTGAAACATATGTGGAATATCCCAAAAATTGAGAGGAAGACAATATATTTTTTACCCCGTTATTAATGATGGATTGTGTGTATTGCGAGCTTTTGCCGCCTATCAATGTCAGAAAAAGAACATGTCATGGAAACATATTCCCAAAGCAGTTAATACTAAGAGAAGGTGTCTTAATCATGCAAAATCTTCATTCTTCCATGGGCTAGGCTGCCCATGGCTAACTAACAACTTACTAAAATCCATTAACAAGAAACATCAATATGAGAAGCAATATAGACGGAGATTCATACATAAGGAGTTTATTAAACACTATTCATCAGTTCTCACCAAACTAATAAAAAAAGCCAAACAATTGTACTACTCCAGCAGATTCACTGAAACAAGAGGAGATATAAAAAAAGACCTGGAAAACACTCTCACAGATTATGGGCACCCACAAACTGAAAAAAAATAGGGATATTGTCCTAACTAAACCAAACGAAACACCACTACAGCCTATTGATACAGTAAACAAGATAAATGACTTCTTCTCAACCATAGGATCAAATCTTGCCAGTAAAATCCCAGATACCAATGCCCGAGCAAGTGATTACCTAGATGGGAATTTCCCATGATCCTTATATCTTGCACCTACAGAACCCACTGAAGTCTCCATGATAATCAAGTCACTTAAAAATAAATCAGGACATCTGTCTCAAGTTCCACCCTTAATATACAAACGAGCCGCTCATGTCCTTTCATATCCTATTTCATTACTTTTTAACAAATCATTAGAAACTAGCACTTTCCCAACACTACTCAAAACAGCAAGGGTTACACCAATACACAAAGGTGGTGACCCTACAGACGTAAATAACTATAGGCCTATATCAAATCTACCATTGCTATCCAAAATATTCGAGAAACTTGTGCACAAGAGATTATACTCGTTTATAACGACACAAAGCATACTCAACCCCTGCCAATTTGGCTTCAGGAAAAATAAAAGTACTAACGATGCAATAGTAAAATTGATAGACCTGCTTTACACAGCACTCGAAAATAAGGAATATCCATTAGGACTTTTTATTGACCTAAGAAAAGCTGTCGACACAGTAAACCACGGCATCCTACTCCATAAACTTGACCACTATGGAATAAGAGGTCATGCACTAGCATACTTCAAATCCTACCTCACTAATAGGTATCAGTATGTCACTATTAAAGACACATCCTCCACGACACTACCACTAGACGCCGGAGTACCGCAAGGAAGTGTCCTTGGTCCCCTGCTCTTCCTCTTATACATCAATGATCTTCCCAATGTATCACAACACCTGAAACCAATACTCTTTGCTGACGACACAACTTATGTCATCTCCCACACAAACCTTGCCACGCTTAATACCATTGTTAACAACGACTTAATAAAAATATCAACATGGATGACAGCCAATAAACTTACACTCAACACTGATAAGACCTATATTATGTTTGGCAACAGAGCAGGTGATCCACAATTAAACATTAAGATCAACACTACACCTATTGCTAAACATGAGGGCAAGTTCCTGGGCCTTCACCTTGACAGCAGCCTGAAATTCAGCACCCATATCCAACACATAACAAAGAAAGTGTCCAAAACTGTGGGGATCCTCTCTAAGATACGGTATTATGTACCACAATCAGCCCTACTCACACTATACTACTCACTCATCTATCCCTACCTCACATATGCCATTTGTGAATGGGGATCAACAGCAATTACCCACCTAAAGCCAATAATAACCCAACAAAAAGCCGCAATAAGAATTATCACGCAATCCAACGCTAGGCAGCACACCCCCCCACTCTTCAAAGACCTAAATCTAATCACTGTTCAGAACATCCATACTTACTACTCTGCTATCTACCTTTATAGAACCATTAATTCCAACTTTAACCCTGAGCTAAACCACTTTCTTGACAGTTGTGACAGGACCCATAGACATAATACCAGACATAAACATCTCTTTGACATTCCCCGTGTCCGACTAAATCTATACAAAAATTCAATGTGCATAAAAGGGCCTAAAATCTGGAACTCCCTGCCTGAAAACTCTAGAACTGCAGACACAACCTCCATTTTCAAAAGCACTGTTAAAAAACATCTTATCACACTTACGCACCCAACCGGTAGCTAACCACATGAAAACTACTTTATCTTGTTCATATCCACAGCAAAATACACTTATTGATATCTGTGATTCCCCTTAATTTGCACAGGACTAACCAAAATTCTAATACAACTATTGCTTCATAATTCTTAAGCTAGTCATAAGTTTGCCTAAGACACTCCAATATAGAAACTGTATTATGCCAATACATGACTGTTGTGATAAAAACACAGGCCTTATTCCTATTCTTTATTGAACACAGAATCCATGGTACATGTCTGCAACAGAAGAAAATACATCTAATGACTGCTGCTGCAGGACAGGTGATGTAAGGTGCATATGTCCTCAGAAAAGCTATAGCTATTGGCGACATATTTAAGCTTACCATGTAATCTGCATCACGAATGTATCTGTAAGAGAGAGACCACACGCCATGTGCTGGGCCATCGCTGTAATATGTTTGTTGTTATTGTAAGGGGCCCCTGAGGTGGTGCAGTATTGTGTCCTGCTGCGGCTCCCCACAAGAGCTGTATCACTACAATCACCTTTACCATTAATATATAAACTAATTGTTAAATTAATAAACTAATTGTTAAATTCTTAAATGTTTAAATTCCAGTACCTCAATTTTGTAAACCTAGTTAATCACTACAATTACCTAACCTTACTATCTGTATAATCATTGTGTCGCTATTGAGTAAGACCTATCATAAGACTGCCTGAAAAGCCTAGGCATACCTAGGCATACCTTGTATGTTACTAGAAATAAAGAATTTGATTTGAATTTGAATAGATGATTTTCCCATTACACGTGATAAGTTAGGAATATTAGAAAAGGAAAATAAGGTATTGTTATGTTTATCAATTAAGACATGATGAAGATGGTTCATTTGTATCCATGTGTCGTAAGAGAAATAAGAAATATAAGGATATTATGTGTGCGCTAATGTTGAACGAATCCCATTTGGTTTTGATCAAAGATTTTAATGGATATGTTAGAACAATAATGAAGGATCATGAAGTAAAGAAACATTGTCACAGATGTTTGATGAAGTTGAATACCCAGGACGAGTTAGATACCCACGAAGAAGGATGTAAAATCAATCAGACTCTCGTATTCGAACCAGAAGGAAAAACTGTACATTTTACAAATTTTAGTCATACTCATTCCAGCGAATACATCGGTGTAATCGATTTCGAATGTGCGTTAGATACCACTCTCCCCGCAGGTTAGATACCACTCTCCCCGCAGGTTAGATACGACCCTCCCCGCAGGTTAGATACCACTCTCCCCGCAGGTTAGATACCACTCTCCCCGCAGGTTAGATACCACTCTCCCCGCAGGTTAGATACCACTCTCCCCGCAGGTTAGATACCACTCTCCCCGCAGGTTAGATGCCACTCTCCCCGCAGGTTAGATACCACTCACCCCACAGGTTAGATACCACTCTCCCCGCAGGTTAGATACCACTCTCCCCGCAGGTTAGATACCACTCTCCCC
>WNWK01034089.1:0-20668 GCA_009830355.1 Cherax destructor | reverse complement strand
TGAAGTAGTGAACATACGCAAGGTAGCCCCAAGTAAGATAATGATGCGTGTAAGTTTACAACTGCCAATAGAAGTTTTGTTGAAGGATTTAGATACTCTTGATGAACCTCCATGTAAGAAATCAAAGGAATTGTGATACTTTTGAGAAGTAAAACTAAGGATCTACTTAGTATTAGTATTACTTATTTTGTATATGGTAATACAGTGTGCAGTACATTCTCTACTACTATGTTAGTTTAAAGTTATACAACATATGTTTAATAGGAAGCACAATTTTTATTTAACACTGTTTAGGACACCTATTTTAAAGATATATTTGTTGTATGTAATTACCAAAAAAAGTACCATTAAAATTTTGCACAGTACGGTATCTTTATTCCTTAAAATTTTCAACCCACAATACTCTAATTTGTTAAATAATTTGACAAAATTATATATTGTTAATTGCTTTAAAATATTGATTTGAAAAATAATTTTAAGACATCTGCAGTGAAATTCTGAAAGTTAGTCAACTGAATTATTATTATCATGGGGGAGCACTAAACCCATAGGAATTATACAGCACTTGTGGGGGGGGGAGGCATTCAGGCTCAATTCAGGGAACTGGAGCACAGATCCAGTTCCCTAGATCAAGAGCCCCTCACCAGCATCAAGGAACCTCCTTTGAGGGAGTAGGAAGGAGAGTAGTAGTAAGGGGCCTAGAGGAGTTCATGGGGCTGAGTGTTCCCTCCTGTCTTCTTTTGCTTTCTTACTCCTCAGCTATTCCCATTTCATCACCTCTTCATCTGAATTTACACAGTAATATTGGTAATACTACATGTCTTTCAGTCTTGCTCTCTGTCTTAGGATGCTGTTCCTGCTATATTTGGCCAGAAGGTTAGCTTGACTGCATGTTGTTTGTAACAGGAGTACCTCCTGATCCTCTGACAATTTTTCATCTGCTCAGTCTATTCTCATGTGCACCCAATTGTAGATACAAGCTTACTTTTCATCCTCCCATCTCCTGCTTCCTGACTTACCTTTTCCTTCAGGCTCCTGGAGTCCATAGATCTGTGGGGAATCAAGCAAGAATTTCATTGATTCCCTGTTATTCCTAAGTCTTGGGGATTTTGGTGTTAAGAGACATTAGAGTTGAAAGAAAGGGAGACCTGTAACATGATATGTGAGCTTACATCCATCATTGTCACATTTATACTACCAACTCTTAATTTTAAGACTTACTGAATGAAGAAGCCCCAGTAGGCTAATATGCAACCTTTTACATAAGTAGCTTAGTATTATGATAATTTCACTATAAGCCTATACATCTATGACACACTACCACTTCCTTGAGGTGGGCACAACCTGCCAGCCCACAGCTTTTCAGTCATGCATACGTTCACGTGGAGTCGAGGCACACATCCCTCACTCTAATTAACCCGGTGTTAAACTGTGACTCAACACACGGTATTTTGCGATGTTCCTAAAGGGATATAATGACCTACACATCCATGCACCAAGGCGGTAAGTTACTGTTAACCCTTTGACTGTCGCAACCCTCAATCCTGAGTGCTCTCCTGTTGTCGCAAAATATTCGAAAAAAATTATTTTTCTTATCTTAAGCAGTACTTGATTAATTCAATATAATTAGGTATTCATGTTATTTAATTACTACAATACATGCTGGTTCCATAGCCCCATAACACCCCATAACACCCCACCTCCAGACGGAGTCTCACAAAGCTAGTCGTGTCCCGCAGGACACGGCTAGGGAAAAATAAAGTCTTAGCCTGAAGGTGGTAGTAACACAACTAGGGTTTTACATATACCCCAGCACCATAACTACACTTCATTGTACAGTTATACAACAAGGTGACATACAACATGGCAATCTACAAATTTTCATGCTCCACTGAACCTTAGATATATGATAATTTCCCCTTAACCATACACCATACAAAACCCTTGAATGGAACAAACTGACAGCACTGCAGAGGTTTTCAGTTCACCATATCCTCATACTCGAGGCAACATCCTACTATTCAGGGTTTAAACATAACAATATTTTGCGATGTTCCTAAAGGGATATAATGACCTACATACATCCATGCACCAAGGCGGTAAGTTACTGTTAACCCTTTTGACTGTCGCAACCCTCAATCCTGAGTGCTCTCCTGTTGTCGCAAAATATTCGAAAAAAAAATTATTTTTTCTTATCTTAAGCAGTACTTCTGATTAATTCAATATAATTAGGTATTCATGTTATTTAATTACTACAATACATGCTGGGTTCCATAGCCCCCATAACACCCCATAACACCCCCACCTCCAGACGGAGTCTCACAAAAGCTAGTCGTGTCCCGCAGGACACGGCTAGGGAAAATAAAGTCTTAGCCTGAAGGTGGTAGTAACACAACTAGGGGGTTTTTCATATACCCCAGCACCATAACTACACTTCATTGTACAGTTATACAACAAGGTGACATACAACATGGCAATCTACAAATTTTCATGCTCCACTGAACCTTCTCAGAATATACATGCAATTCCGCCCCTACCATACACCATACAAAACCCGTGAATGGAACAATACTACAACAGACTGCAGAGGTTATTAGAAAAACAGTTCAACCATATCCCCATACTGAAAGGCGTAACCATTAACTACTTCAGTGGTTACTAAACATAATACATTTTTACAATGCAAGGACTACACACAAAGCCCACTGTGAAAGCCAGCACTGACAGTCCTGTGTCTCCGCTGCGGTAACCCAGCAGGCAACTGGTACTCCAGGATGGCATCTTCCTGATCAGAAGATGAGAGTAGAGCCAAACCCAGAGCAGTCAGGTATACACCAGGCAGAAACTTCACAAAACACATGTCAAGGTGTCTCTTACGTGGTGGCCGAACCAAAAAGTGAGACTTTCCAGTCAACACCCAAGACCCTTAAATGGTCAGGCACTTACACCCATCTTCCGAGGACCTCACTCCAAACAGATCCTCCAACCTTATAAGGAGGAACTGCTATAGTACATGGAGGAGATACACGGGACCACTCAGGCAAACCGTTGGACCATTTCGTATTTAGAGCACACCAAGACACAAAACAACATACCTCCCTGGACTTCTCATGTCACCGAAGGTTGTCAACTCTGCCTCAACTCACAATTACCGATACTCTGACTCTGACTCCCTTTTCTTGTCTGGCTCCAACCATCTTCACAGTTGAATGGCTGGTAGGGAGCACTCAGGCCTGCCAAGAGTTCACCACTGCAAAAACAACAAGGTCAGCACAAGACAAACACTATGTACTAAGCATGCACCATGTATCTACATGAAACATCTAGAGAGAACCTCAGCAATCGCAGACAAAGCCCATCTTAAGAGTCTGATTCAGGTCACCATACATAGGAACAGGGTGAAGTGATCCTGGGACATATACAGATGCAGAATAGACAACCCACAGTGAAAAAATTCCTTTCCTGTGGCAAAATGAGGACACTTAGTAACAATATTACCAATTCTGCAACCTCTTGCAGTACCAACACAGCACCCAGGCTGTGTACATCAAGTTTACAAAAATACTTTCACGTTCCATCTCACACACAATATACAATATGTAATCATTTGGCATTACACACAGGGAATTAATACTGGCACCCAGGCCAGGGGATTCACATCCTCCTGCCTTATGCTTTACTTTAACTAATACTTTTGCATCTCTTAATGCATCAGTATCAATCTTTCTAAACCAGCAACCTTTAGTGGTTAAGTGTACTTTGTGGCAGTCAGTGCATATGCTCAAGGTGCCATGTAGTTTGGGAACCATGAAACATGGGAATGCCCACTGACTCTCACTAAGCACTACAAATGGGTAATGAAAGAATTTCACTTCTTCCTCCATCTCCCAGTTTTCATACAGACTTTTCACACACAATAATTGTCGAATTGGCTCAGCTTCCTTATCAATTTCTTCATGAAGTCTTGACTTTACCCCTTTAGTGACATCCCAAACTTTTACAAGGTTACACGGTGGCTGAGCCAACTCTCCAACATTTTCCTTAGAAAGACCAAACATGTTTTCTCCAATCTCTCTCATAAACATGGAATTTCTTAAATACTTTTCGGCCATTACATACAGATTATTATTTTGCATCTCTTTACATAGTGGATCCTCTGAAACATTGGTCACTCTAGGATTCTGCTAAACCCTCTAACCAGTTACTGTGTACATTATTCTTACTCCTTTTCTGCTCGGGTGTGTGGGTTTTATATCTTACACTTGAGAACTTTCCTCACACCATGGTCAGCTCACAGCAACTTGCCATACATTTTTTCACATGAACTGGCTCCAATGCCAGCACCTCATCTCCAGCCTCTTGAGCATTATGGTCCACATTATGGTCCCACATCATCATTTGGGTCTGGTTGATGGGTACATTCACTGGTACCATCTATTTCATACAAGCCAAACAGTTTCTGAAACTGAGAAAAATCTCCGAGGGGGAACATCATCATTCTCCCCAAGCCAATAGCTCAGAAATTCCTGAGTGCTTCCCCACTCAACAGTTACAAAGAGAGGGATCCTCTCATCCCAGATGTTAGTATTGTCTATTCTACAGGCTTGCATCATTGTCTTTAGGGTTTGATGGAAGTTCTCTATTTTCCCTTGAGATGGAGGGTGATAGATAGATGAAAAGTTAGGCTTTACCTCTACCCCCTTTAACACATTCCTAAATAATTCTGAGGTAAAGTTAGACCCTTGATCTGTTTGTACCTCCCGAGGAAAGCCAACATGAAAAAAGAACTTCATCAAAGCCCTTAAGACTACACGAGTTGTCATCTTATATAGAGGGACTGCTTCCAGGTACCTGGTAGTAGAGCAATTAATTGTGAGTAAATAATCATTTCCCATTCTGGTCCTTGGGACTGGACCAACTACATCTACTATCAGCTTGTTGGAGGGTCCACCTGGTGCTGAAATAGGCTTAATACATTGACAAGGTTTCCCTATAAATTGACAGACATGATAGGTCTTATTATATTCTTCCACAGTCTCCCACAGCTGAGGCTTGAAAAAATGCCTGGAAACCTTGGACATCATCATCATTTGGTGACAAAACACTTGTTCTCCTTCCCTTGGTATGTACTACAAACAGAGGCAACTTCTTTGTAAAAGTTTCCTCTCTGAAATGAAAGCACTTATTAAATTGTGAAACCGCTTCCTCAGCCACAGCTGAGGCTCTGATCCGTGTGACATTATTCTCCTGTACAGAAATTAAATGCACCTTAGTAGATGCAGCCTCTCTCACACTCCTGAACTGATCTATGCTCCAATCATGCTCTGGCTGGAACATCCTTTTCTTCAGTTGACTGCAGTTCAACATCAGAAAACAAGTGTTTCCAGACTTAAGCCCTCATCATCCTCATGAGAAATTTCATGAAGACTATTGATAGCATGATCATGAGCCATACTTCTCATGGTGGAACCAGCAGGGAGAAGGTCTGGAAGGGTCTCTCTAGCCTTCTCCCAAACTTTGGGACTTGGTTCCCCCTAACTAGTTGTTCCTCACTGTCTAACAGGCCCATTACATTATTTCCCAATAAGAGGTTAACACCCTCAAAGGGAATCTCATCTGAAATACCTACAGGGAGATAGCCAACTTGGTATGCGGATTCTACCCATAACTTGTGTACAGGTGTTCTTATGGTCAAACCCGTAATACCATTCAATAATATATCTTTCCCAGTATAGGTATCATTAGGCACTGTCAGCACTCCCGCACGTAGCAAGGAGTAGGTGCTACATCCATCTCTCAAGGACAACATGTTCTCAACCCTGTCCACATCCTTATGCAAGGCAACTGTGGACTTACTAGCAAAAACCCGCATCCTGGGGTCTAATTCCAAGGGTTCCTCCTCACCTTGCCTTGAAGACCTAATGCAAGCCACTGGATGTGTGTCTGCAGTTAGGATTCCCTGGGATTGTTCCTCCTTTCTCTGATCTTGCTGTTTATAAAAGCAAAACTTTTGTATGTGCCCAGTCTTATTACAGTAATAACAAGTATAATTCTTAAAGGTTTTCTTACCATTTGGTGTAGGACTAGTACTGTGTGCTCGAGGAACTGAAACATTATTTGATGGTCTAGGTAAACTTTGAGCTCCAGCTGACTTACCTTTCCCTTCTGTTTGAGAGGGTGCCTCAGCCTTCATTTGTCCCTGAAAATTCTTGCCCCATTTACCTTTATGACCATAAGATTTGGAATAAGGTTTAGAAAAAATGGAAATTTTTTGATGGAGCATGACTGTTTTTACCTACCAATTCCTTATGAGCTAAGAATCTGTCACCCAGATCCAGTGCTGCTGAAAGATTATCTGGGTTTTTGTCCTCCAAATATTCTCTAAGGTCAACAGGGATTGCATTGTACAATTCCTCATGAACAATTAGTTCTACTAACTTCTCATAGTCCTTGTTCACTCCTTTTGAACAAGCCCACTTCTTAAACAGGAACAGTTTCTCATTCCCTAACTCAGTTAAGGTCTGCCCATCCTGAAATTTTTTACTTCTGAACTTTTGCCTATAATTTTCAGGTATCATTTGGTATGCAAGCAATACTACCTCCTTTATTTTCTCATAATCAGAAAATTCTCCTTCTTCCAGTCTCTACTCTCTGAAAACCTTTGCGTACAAGCTGTGTGCGAACTAGGGTAGCCCATTGCTGTTTGGACCATCTTTGCAGTCTTCTCAAAAAAGGAAAAATATCTGTCTGGGTCACTCTCTGTAAACTTAGGGACAAAATGTGCAGCTTTAGTTATGTTAAAGTACTGCTCAGGCCCTTGTTCTAAACCTCCTAACCTTTGACTTACTCTCTCCTGAGCTTCTATTAATCTTGTCTTAGCTTTTATCAAAGCTAGCTCAAGTCTCATCGCTTCCTTATCAACTGGAGGAGGTGATTCTTCCTGGTCACTGTTAACAGACATGTTTACTGGTGAATTATTTACCTCCTCACTGAAGCCAGAAAATTCTAAAGATTCAGTTTCTGACATTATTTATTATCCTTAAACTCCTGCTTCCTTCTTTTACAGCATCACTGGACAAGGTTTTCCCACAGGTACATAAAAATAACAAATTCAATGGAAAAAAATATTCACATGGCACTCTACCATAACCACAAACAAAATGTGTTACTCAACTTTAATCCCCACTCTGGAGAAAACAACCTGTAAACTAATATATGAACCTTCCACTGACACCACCAAGGTAAATTTTATCTCACCAGAAACATGTGACTGTTATTACCCAATCCAGTACATCTCAAAGAATGTTTTGAGTTATTTTAACAGTCAAATAACTCCTGGTCAAGGCCCCCATGTTGTTATTTTCCCCTTATTTATCATGAAGGTTCTACATGTACTAGCATAGGGTATTTACTTTAAAGGTCTTAGGGTAAAAGGAGGATATTTATAGACTATATTGATACTTACTCATGCTTAGCTGCTGTATCTGAAAACTTCTGCCCTCTCCATGGGTTATTTAAACCACCATGTTATACAAAAATATATATATTCATGGATCAACATATATATACAGATCTTACATTCCTATTAACATACAATACCAGATCAGTCACATGGTTCACCTCCACTCTGAACATCCAATTTTCTCCACATCACTCCTATCCTCAGTGTTTTGATACACTGAAGATCACAGAATATCATGGTAACATCGATCTACAGCACACCCCTTACCTCTTGGACACTCATCTGCCCAGAAAACAAGGTTAAGGTCAGAGCTAAAAACAATACCAGCTCACTGCATCAGCCATGTTTGCCAGGAGATAGAGTGTGGGAAGAAGGACTCTCTAAGCTCCTCCCACTCCCACATAAACAAACAAAAACCTATCGCTTTGCACATCCTCCACATGTACTCTCAATGTATCTTATGTAATTACAATGAGACATGCAATTTATAAACTAGTACTTATAAAAATGTGTGCATTTATATTTATAACCTATTATATTGAGAAAATCAGGTTAATTCAGCCTCTTTAAGTTTTAAGGATGGCCTAGCCTTTAAACATCTTAAGCAGTATTTCTGATTAATTCAATATAATTAGGTATTCATGTTATTTAATTACTACAATACATGCTGGGTTCCATAGCCCCCATAAAAAGTCCATAACACCCCATAACAACCACTTATAACTCTTGCAGACACAATCAGCAAACCCAATCTGCATGTCACATTTGTCCACTAAGCGCATATTGAGGTTGTAGTCCATCAAAGCTGCAGGTTTTAGAATGGGTTCATTGGTCTCTCTATTCTGCCTTCCACTGTCTACCATTTCATGTCCGTGAACTGATGTCAACAATGTGACATCACGTTTGTCTTGCCACCGAAATGCCATGATGTCATTGGCAGCAAACACCTGCACTTCACCTCTACGTCGAACCTAGGCATATGTTTACGATTTTCACGCACTGTGACACACACGTCTGTCATGTTCACTCGCAAGAAATCACTGAGTAAAGGGCTTGTGTACCAGTTATTAGTATATAATATATGCCCCTTACCAAGATATGGTTCCATCATTGTTCTAACCACATCACCAGAGATACCCAATAACTTCCTGGTATCTTGCAATGTATTACTGCAAGTGTACACAATTTTATCCAAAACCAGACCACTTTTGCAATCACATACTGTAGTACAAATAACTTTATACCAAAGTGTTTTCTCTTGCTTGGTATATACCGCTTGAACGACAGTCTGCCTTTGAACAAAATCAATGACTCATCAATAACAAGCTTCCTGAAGGGATAAAAATACATACAGCACTTTTGTTTCATGTACATAAACATGTTCCTGATCTTATATAACCTGTCGTTTCTGTCAGGCCTTGTTTTGTCTGAGAAGTGTAACATACGTAACAGTATCAAAAATCGATTCACTGGTATAATAGTATCACTAAAACCTGGGGTTGAAATCAGGCGTTCCGTCGACCAGTATGTGTTGACGGTGTGCTTATACACATGTGGCATAAGCATTATTTTGGCAAAGAACAGGTACATCTCTGCCACAGTTGTGTCCTTCCACTGGTGTAGCCATGACCTTGGTGAAAGAATTGTGCTTGCCATGGTGTACTCGTAGTATGTATTGCTTTCCCTGACAATAATGTCCATCAGGGGTTCATCGAAGAATAACTGAAAGCATTCCAGTTCAGTGGCATTGTTCCCAAGTGTACAATTTTGCAGTATTCCACTTTGTGTTTCATCAAAGTCATGGGGATTGGGAACAAAATTGTCACCTTGCTGCCAATCTCAGATGCGGTCTGCTGGTGGGTACTGGATATTGACAGGTGGTTGTGGTTGAGGAGGTTGTGGTTGTACAGGTTGTGGTTGTACAGGTTGTGGTTGTGCAGGTTGTGGGAGTGTGGAGGTGGATGAGGGTGGTTGTGGCTGTGCTGAGTTAGCAGCGTGGCCCGCTCCTGGTGCCACATGACTCATGCCACTGCCAATACCACCACTACCATCTGCTACACCACACACATTACATTACGCATCCCCATTGTAACAATATCATCATCTTCACTATCAATTCGTGGTGTAGGGCCAAGAGATGTACTCTGAGATTTACTCATTTTCCTTGTAATAGTATATGGCACACTACCAGAACGCATGTTGCGTCGTACATACTGCCGCTTCACTGGAGAATATTCTCCCTCACTGTTGCCACTAGAACTGCTTTCAATAGCTTTGAAATCACTGTCATCATCACTTACACTGCTCACATCAGAGTCCTGTACATGGTGAAATAGTTTCCTCTTTCGTCCTGGTACAGGTGAACGTGAATGAGACAGCCCAGCACCAGATGTGGAAGGTTGTGGGTCATCTGGGTTTTCATCACTAATTATGTTATCCTGGGCACTGCTTTCGGTCACACCCTTTTGAAAACCATGGAATTCACTTTCACTGGCACTTCCATCGCTGTTAGAACTATCACTTGGGAAGAGAAGACCTCCAATTCGCTGGGGAGCAAGGTACTTCTTACCTTGAGGCATGGTGAACAAGGACTACAAACATGGCGCTCCCACAATGCACCACTGAGTCCCCGATTTTTTTCATACTGCGCACACCCACCACACAGACCCATTCTCTCACATGTAAGTCTACCAGCTTTCTCCCGCTTCATTTGAAGCCACTAGAATTTACGTGTTTAAATACGTCCGAAAAATTGGCTTGTAAGACTTATATATACGACTGAAACAGTCAAAGGGTTAACTGTACAAGTTGAATGCATTCAAATCATTACATTAATGAGTTACTGTCCACGTGGAAAGTCCAGCCACTGATACCAGAAATACATCTACACCCAGGTATACAAACTGCCCTTTTCTAGATCAAGGTAAGAAATCCTATGTTATCCAGGGATGGGACAGCAGGTTCTTGGATTGAATTCAACTAATGACCTGACTCGATAATTAACTAATCAGTCAACATACACACATCCCTATTCTAGACAAGATCATTAGCATCCCGTAGTCCTGTGTCTCGTAGCTCGATCGCTAGCGTACTGAGCTCCCACACTGAGGTCTGGAGTTCGAATCTCCGGTATGGCTTGATAACATTAGGACGTGTTTCCATAAGGCGCCTGCTGTCCATATTCACCCATCAGTATAAAATGGGTGCCTGGGTGTTAGTCAACTGATGTAAGTTGCATCCTGGGACAAAACTGACCTAATTTGCCCGAAATGCTCTGCATAATAAGTGGCTTTCTATATAGCAGTATGTCATTGATGTCAGATAGGCCTGTATATCTTGTACATGTATGTACTTGTAGAAATAAAGATACAGTGGTACCCCGAGTTTCGGCCATAATTAATTCCAGAAGGCTGTTCGAGTGCCATTACCAAACAAATTTGTTCCCATAAGAAATAATGTAAATTAGATTAGTCCATTTCAGACCCCCAAAAATACACTTACAGAAGCACTTACAATAATACACTTACATAATTATTCGAGTTGGGAGCTATATGAAACTCAGGGTACCGCTGTATTATAATTACAGTGGAACCTCGCCTTACGAGTTTAATCCGTTCCGTGACCTAGCTCATAACTCAATTTACTTGTATATCAAATCAGTTTTCCTCATTTAAATGAAATGCCATTAATCTGTTCCAATGGAATTCCTGCTCTCGGAAGGCAAGACAAAATACAGTGGACCTCCGGTTTACGATAGTCTCCAAACTTGCCCTTTTATGTAAGTTTATTTTTGTAAGTGTATTTTTGGGGTGTCTAAAAAGACTAATCTAATTTACATTATTCCTTATGGGAACAAATTCGTTCGGTAACGGCACTTGAACAGCATTCTGAAACGAAAAAATGGCGTAATCCGGGGGTCCACTGTACTTCAATATGACGCTAATATCAACTCTACAGGGTGGTATTTTTCAACAAATTCCTGCACCTTATTCCACATTGAACAAATTTCCTTAATCTCTGAAGAAGGCACCTCCAGTCTATCTTCCTCCTGTGAATCAATTTCCTCTACTGTGGTCTGATGCTGTTCCAGATGAAGTTCTTGCAGCTCTTCAGTGGTTAGCTCTACCCTGTGGTCCTCCACCAACTCTTCCACATCCTCGCCACTCATCTCCAATTCCAGGGACTTGCCCAATGCCACAATACTTTCCACAACAGGCACAGGGTCGTCAGGGTCATGGTCAGCCTCAAACCCTTCAAAATCCCTCTGTTGGACACACCCCGGCCACAATTGTCTCCAAGCAGAGTTCAAAGTCCTGGAACTCACTCCCTCCCAAGCCTTACCTACAAAGCTTATGCAATGGAGGATACTGAAGTGATTCCTCCAGAACTGTCTTATTAATATTGGTAGAATTACCGACAATATGTTAAGTAAAAGGACACAAATGCAACTAATGTGACATTTTATTGTGGCAACGTTTCGCTCTCCAGGAGCTCTCCAAAAAGCTCTTGGAGAGTGAAACGTTGCCACAATAAAATTTCACATTAGTTGCATTTGTGTTCTTTTACTTAACAGAACTGTCTTAGGGTGAACTCAGTGTCTGAGGTCATTTCAAAGCACTTTTGAAGCACTGCTTTTGTGTAGAGTTTTTTGAAGTTAGAAATGACCTGCTGGTCCATGGGCTGGATGAGAGGAGTGGTGTTAGGAGGCAAGAACTTCACTGTGGTGAAACTGAACTCATCAGACAAAACGTCTGCCAAGTTGTGAGGATGAGCAGGAGCATTGTCCAGTACCAGGAGGCACTTGAGTCCCAATTTCTTTTCCTGTAGGTGTTTTTTCACACTAGGGCTAAACACTATGGACCCACTATGAAAATTTGCTTCGTGACCCATGCCTTAGTGTTAGCCTTCCAAAACACACAATTTATTTTTAACGACATTGTGTTTCTTGAACTCTGGGATTTTCAGAGTGATACTCTAGTAAAGGCTTCACTTTAAAATCCCCACTAGCATTACTACACAACATGAGAGTTAGCCTGTCTTTCATAGGCTTGTGTCCTGGCAGTGCTTTTTCCTCCTGAGTAATGTAGGTTCTCTTTGGCATTTTCTTCCAAAAGAGGCCTGTTTCATCACAATTAATCACTTGTTGGGGTTTGAATTTTTCAGTGTCTACAAACCCCTTAAATTCACTCACAAACTTTTCAGCAGCACGTTTGTCTGAACTGGCTGCCTCACCATGCCTTACAACACTGTATGCCACTATGTTTCCTAAATCTGTCAAACCAGCCTTTGCTGGCCTTAAAATCACTCACATCAGCACTGGTTCCAGGCATTTTCTTGACAAGAACTGAGTGCAACTGCCTTGCCTTTTCACAAATTATCGCCATGGAAACACTATCACCCGCTATCTGTTTTTCGTTGATCCACACCACCAACAACTTCTCAACCTCATCCACTCTTTGTGATCTATTTTTCGTTAACATATCAACACCTTTCACAACATTAGCTTCCTTGATTTCTTTTCTCTTTGCTGGGATAGAGGTGATAGTAGATTTGTTTTTGTTGTACATCCTGGCAAGCTTCCCCACACGTACGCCACTCTCATATTTTTCTACTATCTCCTTCTTCAGTTCGATGGTGTTCCTCACTTTCTTTACCACAGGG
The DNA here is from genome assembly GCA_009830355.1 of Cherax destructor. Lineage (NCBI taxonomy): Eukaryota > Metazoa > Arthropoda > Malacostraca > Decapoda > Parastacidae > Cherax > Cherax destructor. The sequence goes on along the minus strand of WNWK01034089.1, from coordinate 7,545 downwards.
GTGCCACTAGGAAGCTTTGTTGGATCCATGGTGACTTATTTCACAGTGACAATTAATAAACAAGCAATACACACAATAAAAATTTCAGTGGACCCCGGTTATCGGCCATAATTCGTTCCAGAATGCTGTTCGAGCACCGTTAACGAACGAATTTATTCCCATAAGGAATAATGCAAATTAGATTAGTCCGTTTAAACCCCTAAAAATATACTTACAAAAGCACTTACAAAAATACACTTACATAATTGTTTGAGTTGGGAGCAGTACGAAATCCGGGGGTCCACTGTATTGTGAAATGTTTGAATGAGTGCGCTGGGCAATGTTCACTCAATGGTAAACAAAGCTAGACTGGCTCACGACGCTTGCGCGGGGAGGCGCGCAAGCGTGGGCAGGCGGACAGGTCTGTTACGCGGGCTGATACGCGAGGAAATGGCCGATAGTCGGGCCAAAATTGGGCCTAAAAAAGTGACCGAAGCACTAGTCGGCCGATACTCGGGGGATCCACTGTACTTGAAAGCAGTTCCATTCTTGTTCAAGGCCTTCACAAAATTTTTCATAAACCCTAATTTGATGTGGAGTGGTGGCAGCAGAATTTTCTTGGGGTCAACAAATGGCACAGTTTTCACGTTGTGATTTCCGGGTAAGAAGCTGGTTCTTGGTGGCCAATCTTTTTATTCATAGTGCTGGCTGTCTGCCCTACTATCCCAAAGACACAGAAAACAGGGATACTTGGTGTATCCACCTTGATGACATAGTAGGAGAGCAATAAATTTTAAATCACCACAAATGAGAAAATTGTGATTCTGGTACTTGATTGCAGATACATATTAGTGTCTTCATATCTACGTAAGTTTCTGACATTTGGACACTATGGCCAATTGGCACAGATGCAGCTGTGTTGCCATTGTAGATAAGTACAGCCTTTGAACTTCTTTTAGAAGAATCAATGAAGAGTCTCCATTCATCTGCTTTGTATGACTTCCCCGTGTATTCAATAAGGCCAGAAATATTTGAACAGAAAATTAAAGATTTCTCTTTGTCAAAGAACTGAGTGAATTCCGCTTCATGATGAGGGTACCAAGCGAATGTTGTTCCAGGAGCTAGAAGCCTGTGTTCTTCAGTTTAGAGCCAAGTAACTGTGCACTTTCTTTTGGAAGGTTAAGGTCTCTCACCAAGTCATTGAGCTCAACTTGTTTGAAGGGTTTGGGATCGTTATTTGTTGGTGGTTCATAGTCTACTTCCATCTCCTTAGAATCACTGGTATCAGACTCTGATGAAATTTGCCATGTCTCAGGTGGCACAAGTACAGGAATATCTTCAGAGTGTGAAACAGCCTTATTGCTGAAGGAATATTTGGGTATATTATGCGATCTTTAGTCTTCTTGTTGAATCCAGCTACTTTAGTCATACAAAAGTAGCAGTCATCATGGTGATTCATCTGCTCCCGCCATACCATTGGTACTCCAAAGTTTTCCAACTGACCACATTTGGAGCTTACTGATGCAACTCTTGCAAGCTTTGTCTCCAAGTTTGCAGCCAAAATAAGCAAAGTAACAGCACTTCAATAAAGGAGTAATATTGCTCCAGGAATCTGAAGGGGTGAATTGCCCATAGACATAGCAAAATATGTCTGGTGAATTTATGTAGCCTCTAGACATATTAATAATCTGAAAATAAAGAAAAATATATTAGATTTAAAGAAATAAATAAGGTAAGCATTTTAATTGGTAATATACCATTTTCTCATTTACTTATATTTTACGAAAAGAGAAAAGTAACGTTTCTGTATAACTTGACAACCTGATATGATAGAGATGAATAAAAAGCACAAGGAATCACTTATTTTCCATATACCGTGGACCCCCGGATTACGTCATGCTCCAAACTCGAACAATTATGTAAGTGTATTTTTGTAAGTGCTTTTGTACACTGAGGTCAGTGGTCACATGTGGTCATAACTGTCCTAAGCTGTCCGGGAATTAGCGTGGGGTGTTACCAAGCACATGGCTAGCTGCAGTGTTTTAGAATCTAAGGTTAAAGTGCTGAAGAATGAGGTTCTACTTCTTCAGGAGGAAAATAGGAGGCTGAAGCTTCGCCTAGGAGGGTTTGGGAGTGAGTGTGAGATGGTTGGTGCTGGTGAGGAGGAAATGGTTATCAACAGTGAGAGTGGCAGCCACTTAGAAGATGTGAAGGTAGGAAATCGATTCTCTGTTCTCCAGGACGAGTGTACTTCAGTGGTTAGTGAGGTTAAAGGTACCACTGACTTCCCTGCTAATCAAGGTAAGAATATTCTGATTGTGGGAGACTCTCAGGTAAGATATATGGACCATGCTTTTTGTAACAGAGATTGGAAGGTCAGACAGAGGGTGTGCCTCCCAGGAGCTGGTATTGGTGACATAGTCAGCAGGTTGGATAATATTGTGTCAGGTAATGGGAACAAGCCCATTAATCTGTCTTAGTGCTGGTGGAAATGACATTGGGAAGGGAAGAAGACAGGAGCTACTAGATAAGTACAGGTCAGCCATAGAAGTAGTTAGGTCTAAGGGAGGGATCCCAATCATATGTAGCATTTGCCTAGAAAGGAGTGGGCAATGAATGGATGTCTAGGGCAATTGGTATAAATTGCTGGCTAGACAGCTACTGCAAGGAACTTGCAATTCCATTCATTGATAACTGGGACAAATTCTATGGCAAACGTGATATGTATGCAAGGGATGGGGTTCATCTCTCTGGGGCTGGAGTGGTTACATTAGCCGATTCGATTGAGGGGTCATTGGAGACTTGTCTGGGACTTGAACCCTTTCGGGTCGGTGCTGTACTTGTACGTTTTACGAGCAGGGGTTTGTGCCGTACTAGTATGTGTAAATTCTAGCGGCTTCAAATTAAGTGGGAAACAGCTGGTAGGCCTAGGGATGAGAGAATGGGTCTGTGCGGTCAGTGTGTGCAGTAGGAAAAAAATCGGGCACCAAGTGGTGCCTTGTGGGAACACCATTTCAGTACACCTTCTCCACCATGCCTCGCAGCAAGAAACACCTTACTCCTCGGCGAATTGGGACACTTTTACTCATCAGTGACAGTTCTAACAGTGATGGGGGTGTCAGTGAAGGTGACTTTCAAGGTTTTGAGGCGGTTGTGACCGAAACTAGTGACCGTAATACTGGTATAAGTGAGGAAAACCCAGACGACCCACAGCCGTCCACCTCTGGTGCTGTGGCGTCTTGTTCACGGCCAGTTGTACCAGAACGAAGACAGAAACTCCTATTTACTCATATCCCGGACTCAGATGTGAGCAATGGTGATGATAGTGATAGTGACTATGAACTCCAAACCCTTCGAAATAGTTCCAGTAGCGCGAGTGAAGGGAATATTCACCAGTGAAGCGTTAGTATATACGACGGTATATGCGCTCTGGTAGCATGCCATATGCTCTTCCAAGGGTTAGGGGTACATCTCGGAGTACATCCATGGGTGTACAACAGGAAGTGATAGTGAAAATGAAGATGATAGCGTTGCAATTGGTATGAGAAATGTGCATGCAACTGGTAGTGGTGCCGCGCGCGAGGCACCAGCAGTGGACCATGCTGGCACCCACGCCGCTGAGTCAGCTCAGTTACAACAAAGGCAACCCTCACCCATCCATCAACCCCACAACTACAACCTCCACTTCTAGAACCCCACAACCACCTGTAAATATCCAGTACCCACCAGCAGACCGCACCTGGGATTGGCAGGAAGCTCGAATTTTATTCCCAATCCCCATCAGTTTGATGAAAGTCACAGTGGATTACGCCCATCTTGTCCACTTGGGAACAATGCCACTGAACTGGAATGTTTCCAGTTATTCTTTGACGAACCCCTGATAGACATTATTATCAGGGAAAGCAATGGCAAACACGATTCTTTCACCAAAATCACGTCTACACCAGTGGAAGGAGACAACTGTGGCTGAGATGTATCTTTTCTTTGCCACAATAATGCTTATGCCACATGTGATAAGCACCATATCAAATCATATTGGTCAACAGACAGATTGATTGCAACACCAGCATTTAGTGATATACCAGATTTAGATTTTGCCACCGAAGTGGCTAGTTTATTGTGCACCCCATATCCATCCTGTGGACGGTAGCGCAAGAGCATATGGATACACAAAGGCCTAGGCACTGGCCCAAGGGTAACAATTGTACATTTCATACCAGTGAATCGAGGCTACTTTACGCATGTTACATTTTCAGACAAAACCAGGCCTGACAGAACCGACAGGTTATATAAGATTAGGAATGTGTTTCTGTATCTGAAAGATAAATTCAATATGTATTTTTATCCCTTCAGGAAGCCTGTTATTGACGAGTCACTGATTCTGTTCAAAGGTAGACTGTCATTCAAGCAGTATATACCAAGCAAAAGGAAACGCTTTGGTATAAAGTTGTTTGTGCTTTGTGATTGCTACAATGGTCTTGTATTGGATATTATTGTGTACACTATAAGTAATACGTTGAAAGATACCAGGAAGTTACTGGGTATCTCTGGTGATGTGGTTAGAACAATGATGGAACCATATCTTGGCAAGGGGCATATATTATATACTGATAACTGGTACACAAGCCCCAACCTCAGTGATTTTTTGCGAGTGAACATGACAGATGTGTGCGGAACAGTTCGTGCAAATCGTAAGCATATGTGTAGTGGTTGTAGGTTAGTAAAATCCAGAGTAACTATAACCATGTACTCTCTAAGGCCGCTCCATAACAACAACGACAATAACAAAACAATTATAAATGACTGAACCAAACAAACATAGTATTCAATCCTCCTACTGCTCCCAACCCTTACATTCCTCCTTTTCTAAATTACATTATATCATCCAACTTATAAATCCAACCTATCTGGAGGTTTGACAACTCTGCTGGAACGCCGGAGAATTGGGGGGTTTGCACTGTCCTGAGGTGCCTCCTCTTCTCTCACTCGGCTGGTTCCCTTATCAAACCTCCCAGGAGGTTCTTCCTGTATGCTAACCTGCTCGTTAAGTTTATTACCATTATTATCTGTTGTGGGCAGTTCCTTTAAACCACTCCTTACTGCTTCTGGTACTATTGGAATCAGTGGTTGTTCTCCACTCCTAAACCTTGGCATGAGCTGATCTATATGCCTTTTCCATATCATGTTACCAAACCCTCTAATTAACACTTTATAATTCCTAACCCCTAATACCTCCCCAATTTTTCCTTCTAACCAAGGGTCACCTTTCCCAAAGTTCCTTGCATACACAGCATCATCAACTTTAAAATGCTTCACCACTCCTTGAAGGTCACCAGCAGGCATGTTAGGCAATGAATTGTCCTCTTTAACATGACATTTGACAGCCGATACAGGGACTTTAAAATTCCTATGAAACATCATTTCTGCTGGTGTTTTATTTGTGGAGGAATGAACAGTTTTCCTATGGTTATATAAGATTTTAGATTTTGCCACCGAAGTGGCTAGTTTATTGTGCACCCCATATCCATCCTGTGGACGGTAGCGCAAGAGCATATGGATACACAAAAGGCCTAGGCACTAGGCCCCAAAGGGGTTAACAATTGTACATTTGGGTTTATATCTACATTTCAATTATCTGTTACAAGCAGGTATCTTATTTCATGAATAAGATATCTTGACATGTCACATAGGTTATTATATTGTCTATCTCTATATTCCTCAATAAGTGCACAATTAAGCACATAGTGTTCAAGACAGTGACCATATGCCTGATCACATAATTTGCATTTAGTTTGATCATCATCTGTGTCTCCCAAACTGTCAGAAGTACCTGTAGCCAAGCCTAAGCCTGGCCACTACAACATCAGTCTGTTCACATTGCAAGTTGCTTCACAAACATGCCCATCTGTGCTCGCATTATCATGAGCACAGATAGGCACGTTCATGGAAATTAATTAGGATTTATATCTACAGTTCACTTATCTGTTACAAGCAAATTTAGGAAATTTGCTTAGAATAAGTGGTATCCTACCTTCACTAATAAGATATCTTGACATGTCACATAGGTTATTATATTGTCTATCTCTATATTCCTCAATAAGTGCACAATTAAGCACATAGTGTTCAAGACAGTGACCATATGCCTGATCACATAATTTGCATTTAGTTTGATCATCATCTGTGTCTCCCAAACTGTCAGAAGTACCTGTAGCCAAGCCTAAGCCTGGCGACTACAACATCAGTCTGTTCACATTGCAAGTTGCTTCACAAACATGCCCATCTGTGCTCGCATTATCATGAGCACAGATAGGCACGTTCATGGAAATTAATTAGGATTTATATCTACAGTTCACTTATCTGTTACAAGCAAATTTAGGAAATTTGCTTAGAATAAGTGGTATCCTACCTTCACTAATAAGATATCTTGACATGTCACATAGGTTATTATATTGTCTATCTCTATATTCCTCAATAAGTGCACAATTAAGCACATAGTGTTCAAGACAGTGACCATATGCCTGATCACATAATTTGCATTTAGTTTGATCATCATCTGTGTATCTCCCAAACTGCCAGAAGTACTTGTAGCCAAGCCGAAGCCTGGCCACTACAACATCAGTCAGTCTGTTCACATTGCAAGTTGCTCCATAGACATACTTATCTACATTCATGTTATCATAGTGGGTTATAGATCTACTCAGGCTTCTAACTGCATTCCTATAGCTATCATTTTCATTATTTATTTCTCTCCTAATATTATTCCTAATGCTAGACACAGATATACCAAAGTTATATTCTACATTCTCCTTATGGGTGCTCTTCTTGGCTAACATATCAACTTTATCATGAAGGAGTAATCCAATGTGTGACGGAATCCATAGCAAATGTACTTTAATTCCTTTGTCCCGGATTTTTGAGTATCTATACCTGGCTTCTAAAAAATCCGGGACAAAGGAACCTACATAATCTGGTATTGAGAGAACCTTTTGTAAACTTGTGTAACCTTCCTTCAATGACCTTACCGCCCTCTCCGCCAGACCATTTGATGAAGGATGGTATGGCAGCAGTTAGAATGATAACAAATTCTCACTCCAGGCAACATACTCCACCAATATTCAAAAACCTAAACTTACTCACCATACAAGACATCCATACTTTTTACTGTGCCTATTACATACAGAGAACACTCTATGCATATATTAACCCACCACTCAAACTTCTCCTTACTAATTTTAACAGGACACATGACCATAACACTAGACACAGATCACTCCTCGATGTTCCCCGTGTCCACCTAACACTATGTAAAAACTCAATGCACAAAAAAGGCACGAAAATTTGGAATTCATTACCTGTCATTGCCAAAGAAACCCTACCTGTACCCCAATTCAAAACGATGCTAAAAAACCACCTTCTCACCCAAAGATAATTGCTCCATATCAACCATTCCCAGCAAAGTAGAATAATCACTTAACGTAAAACCTGACTTTAAAGTCAATGTAATGTATGAATGAACGAATGAATGAATGTAAAACCTGTTATGAATAATACTTACTTAGCTAATTA
>WNWK01034088.1:0-20668 GCA_009830355.1 Cherax destructor | reverse complement strand
AAAACGGAGGTAACCACTAAAAACGGAGGTAACCACTAAAAACGGAGGTAACCACTAAAAACGGAGGTAACCACTAAAAACGGAGGTAACCACTAAAAACGGAGGTAACCACTAAAAACGGAGGTAACCACTAAAAACGGAGGTAACCACTAAAAACGGAGGTAACCACTAAAAACGGAGGTAACCACTAAAAACGGAGGTAACCACTAAAAACGGAGGTAACCACTAAAAACGGAGGTAACCACTAAAAACGGAGGTAACCACTAAAAACGGAGGTAACCACTAAAAACGGAGGTAACAACTAAAAACGGAGGTAACCACTAAAAATGGAGGTAAAATTTCCCCGAAAAAAACTGCCCAAAGACTGAAATCACCGAAAACGGAGGGTTGACTGTACGTCTTCTCTCATCCAAACCCAGTCATACTAGCCAACACTGTTAATACTGAATTGCAGAAAATATCTACATGGATAATGACTAACAAGCTAACTCTCAATACAGTGGTACCCCGGTTTACGATATTTTTTCATTCCAGAATGCTGTTCAAGTGCCATTACCAAACGAATTTATCTCCTTAAGAAAAGTTGTAAAATAGACTAGTCCTTTTAGACCCCCAAAATTACACTTACAAAAGCATTTAAAAAAATAAACTTACATAAAAGGGTGAGTTTGGGGACCATCGTAAACCGGGGTACCACTGTACTGACAAAACCTACAGTCATACCTCGGTTAACGATATTAATCCATCAGAGAGGGCATATCTTTAACCGAATCAATCGTTAACCAAATCAATTTTCCCCATAAGAAATAATGGAAATAAAATTAATCCGTCCAAGACTTCCAAAAGTAGTAAAATAAAATATTTTTTAGAACTTTTTGACATTAAATAATACACAATTTAATGAACATTAAAGAAATACAAGTAAATATAGTACAGTAACATGTCACTTACATTTATTGAAGAGTTGTTGATGTGTGGAGGACGGAAGGAGGGGAAAGGATGGAGTATAGTATGCTAGTGTTTGGAAGGGGAATCCCCTTCCATTAACACTGCAGGTGGCAAGTTCTTTTCTGGGGTTACTGGCCTTTTTCTTTTAATGCCACACTCTCTGCATGAATGGTACACTCCTTGCATGAATGCTACACTCCCTGCATGAATGCTACACTCCCTGCATGAATGCTACACTCCCTGCATGCTGCTACACTCCCTGCATGCCATGCTACACTCCCTGCATGCCTGCTACACTCCCTGCATGCCTGCTACACTCCCTGCATGCCTGCTACACTCCTGCATGCCTGCTACACTCCCTGCATGCCTGCTACACTCCCTGCATGCCTGCTACACTCCCTGCATGCCTGCTACACTCCCTGCATGCCTGCTACACTCCCTGCATGCCTGCTACACTCCTGCATGCCTGCTACACTCCCTGCATGCCTGCTACACTCCTGCATGCCTGCTACACTCCCTGCATGCCTGCTACACTCCCTGCATGCCTGCTACACTCCCTGCATGCCTGCTACACTCCCTGCATGCCTGCTACACTCCCTGCATGCCTGCTACACTCCCTGCATGCCTGCTACACTCCCTGCATGCCTGCTACACTCCCTGCATGCCTGCTACACTCCCTGCATGCCTGCTACACTCCCTGCATGCCTGCTACACTCCCTGCATGCCTGCTACACTCCCTGCATGCCTGCTACACTCCCTGCATGCCTGCTACACTCCCTGCATGCCTGCTACACTCCCTGCATGCCTGCTACACTCCCTGCATGCCTGCTACACTCCCTGCATGCCTGCTACACTCCCTGCATGCCTGCTACACTCCCTGCATGCCTGCTACACTCCCTGCATGCCTGCTACACTCCCTGCATGCCTGCTACACTCCCTGCATGCCTGCTACACTCCCTGCATGCCTGCTACACTCCCTGCATGCCTGCTACACTCTCCTGCATGCCTGCTACACTCCCTGCATGCCTGCTACACTCCCTGCATGCCTGCTACACTCCCTGCATGCCTGCTACACTCCCTGCATGCCTGCTACACTCCCTGCATGCCTGCTACACTCCCTGCATGCCTGCTACACTCCCTGCATGCCTGCTACACTCCTGCATGCCTGCTACACTCCCTGCATGCCTGCTACACTCCCTGCATGCCTATCCTCAGCCTGCTACACTCCCTGCATGCCTGCTACACTCCCTGCATGCCTGCTACACTCCCTGCATGCCTGCTACACTCCCTGCATGCCTGCTACACTCCCTGCATGAATGCTACACTTTCTGCATGCCTGCTACACTCCCTGCATGAATGCTACACTCCCTGCTTTCTTTGGACCCATGGTAGCTTATTTAGCAGTTGCAAGCACTAAAAACAGTGGAATAATGACAATATACTGGTATGAATGCGTGGGTGGAGTGGGTGGTGGTCACTCTCGCTTGTAATAATAGCACACTGACGCTCCCTGGAGTGCGCGCACAGCTGGGCGCCACGTGGACGCGTCCGGTACGAATATCGTTAACCGAATTTATCGCTATCCGACTACATCGTTAACCGAGGTATGACTGTATTTCATTCAGTTTATGAACAGAGCTACACATGCTCCACTTAACATAATGATAAACAGATCACCTGTCACAAAACTCACACCCCTGTAGCCGGCACAATTCCAAACATACGCCAGAAACAGAACTCTCTGGAACACTTTTTTGAGCGACAGGGGCCCAGTGACTCTCAAGCTGGTCCTAGTGGCATTAAAAAACAAAGAAGGGAAGTAACCCCAGAAAAGGACTTGGTACCTGAAGTCTTTATGGAAGGGGATTCCCCTTCCAAACAGTAATTTCTCCATCCTCTCCCCTCCTCTCTTCTTCACCAAGTATGAATAGATGTATTTACACTTACAGTGGTACCTCGGTTAGCGATATTAATCCGTCACAGAGGGCGTATCTGTAACCGATTTTATCGTTATCCAAATCAATTTTCCCCATAAGAAATAATGGAAATTAAATTAATCCGTTCCAGACTTCCAAAAGTAGTAAAATAAAATATTTTTTAGAACTTTTTGACATTAAATAATACACAATTTTATGAACAATAAAGAAATACATGTAAATATAGTACAATAACATGTCACTTACATTTATTGAAGAGTTGTTGATGTGTGGAAGACGGGGGGAGGGGAAAGGATGGAGTACGTAATATACTAGTGTTTGGAAGGGGAATCCCCTTCCATTAACACTGCAGGTACCAAGTTCTTTTCTGGGGTTACTGGCCTTTTTCTTTTAATGCCACTAGGACCAGGGTGAGAGTCACTGGACCCCTCTCTAACAAAAAATCTGTCCAGGGAGCTCTGTGTCTGGCGATTCTTTAAAACATCCCTGAAATGGGACACCACAGTGTCATTGTACAGGTTGTCAGCACGGCCTGCAACAGCATGGTTAGGGTGATATTCATCCATAAAGCCTTGCACCCTGCTCCACATTCCACAAATCTCCTTAATCACTGAAGAAGGCACCTTCTTCCATCTCTGTTCCACCTCCTCCTCCTCTGAACCATTGTCCTGACCTGTGGTCTCTTGTTGCTGTTGCTGTTGAAGCTCTTGCAGATCTTCAGTGGTTAGCTCTACATTGTGCTCCTCCACCAACTCTTCCACATCCTCACCACTCACCTCCAACCCCATGGACTTGCCCAGTTCCACAATTTCTTCCACAACAGGCTCAGGTGCAGGCTCAGGGTTCTGAGGCTCAGCCCCAAAACCTTCAAAATCCCTCTCTAGGACACAGTCTGGCCACAATTTTCTCCAGGCAGAGTTCAAAGTCCTGGTAGTCACTCCCTCCCAAGCCTTACCTATAAGGTTTACAAAATGCAGGATATGGAAATGATTTTTCCAAAAGTCTCTTAGGGTTATATTCATGTCTGTGGTCACATCAAAGCACTTTTGAAACATTGCTTTGGTGTAGAGTTTTTTAAAGTTTGAATTGACCTGCTGGTCCATGGGCTGGAGGAGAGGAGTGGTATTAGGGGGCAAGAACTTCACTTTGATGAACTTAAAGTCCTCCACAATTTTCTCTACCAAGGTTGGAGGATGACAAGGACCATCGTCCATTATCAGGAGGCACTTAAGTGGCAAATTATTTTCCTTGAGATATTTCTTCACACTGGGGCCAAACATGCCATTGAACCAATCTAAGAAATTGTCCTTTGTGACCCATGCCTTTTTGTTAGACTTCCACATCACACGCAAATTAGACTTGGTGATACCGCATCTGCCAAACACTCGGGGATTTTCAGAATGATACACCAGTAAAGGCTTCACTTTGCAATCACCACTGGCATTAGCACACATCATGAGAGTTAGCCTGTCTTTCATAGGCTTGTGTCCTGGGAGTGCCTTTTCCTCCTGTGTAATGTAGGTCCTGTTTTTCATTTTTTTTCCAAAACAGGCCTGTTTCGTCACAATTGAACCCTCTATGTACCCCTGGAATTCCTGCACATATTTTTCAGCCGCACTTTTGTCACAACTGGCTGCGCCACCATGCCTCACAACACTATGTATGCCACTTTGATTCTTAAATCTTTGAAACCAGCCTCTGCTGGCTTTAACCCTTTGGGGGTCGGTGCCGTACTAGTACGTTTTACGAGCAGGGGTTGGTGCCGTACTTGTACGCCCAAATTCTAGCGGCCTCAATTTAAGCAGAAAATGTCTGGTAGGCATACATATGAAAGAATGGGTCTGTGTGGTCAGTGTGCGCAGTATAAAAAAAATCCTGCAGTACACACTGCATAATGAGAGAAAAAAAACTGACCATTTTTTTCGTTTAAAATAGCGACTTTGCAGTCGATTTTCGTATGGTATTTATTGATGTATTCTCGTTTTCTTGGTCTCATTTGATAGAATGGAAGATATATTACAGAAATAGAGATGATTTTGATTGGTATGACAATGACAAGTACCTTGAAATTGAGCTCAAAGTAGCGAAAATGTTCGATTTTTGACGATGTTCAAGAGTAAACAAATCACAATATGCCTCCAATACACATCAACTGGCGAGTCTTATATTCATGTACAAGTGCTCTGATATTATTTATACCATTTTTACAATGATGCAGTTGTATACATAACAGTAAATCTTCTATTTTTTGTGAGAATAAAAATTCAAAATGAAAAGCAAAAGTAATGGAACAGGGGCCTGGAGACGTGACTAATGAACAGAGAACATGTTATTTTAGTGCCAGGAATGTCTGCCTTGTTTACTCTGGACCCTATTTTGAAATTGGCATCGTTTGAAATTTGTGTGAAATTAGAAAATTGCCATTTTCTGACCACTATTTTGGGTAGATGAAATTGGTAAATAGGCGGTTTCTTGTACTCAATCGATAGAAGAAATTGAGTTCTAGCGAAATATCTATAATTTTAGGAGACTGAAACATTGGAATTTGTCGAAAATAGAGCTCAAAGTGGGCAAAATCGCCGATGCGTAAGTGTCATGGCTACCGCTAACTTCGCGAAAGCATAATTCCGTTAGTTTTCGATCAAATTTCATAATTTTGGTGGCGTTATGATCGGAAAAAGATTCTCTATCATTTCATAAGAAAAAATTAATTTTTTTTTTTCCAAAAAATTTTCGACCCCAGGAACACTTTCCTGAGAAGGCCTGTCGACCCCCAAAGGGTTAAATTCACTCACTTCAGCACTCGTTGCAGGCATTTTCTTGACGAGATCATCATGCTTTTTCACATATTATTGCCTGCGAAACACTATCTCCTGCTAACTTTTTCTCGTTGATCCACACCAACAACAAATTTTCCACATCTTCCAGCACTTGCGATCTCTGTTTTGTGATCACATATGCACCTTTTGCAACAACAGCTTCCTTGATTTTACGTGTATTTCCCTTGGCCACAATGGTAGCGATGGTAGAATAGGCTTTACCATACAGCCTGGCCAGCTCAGTGATACGCACTCCACTTTCATAATTTTCTATCATCTCCTTCAGTTCTATTGTATTTCTGAGCCTCTTTACCACAGGGCTGGCACTAGGAACTTTCTTTGGACCCATGGTGGCTTATTTAACAGTTGCAAGCACTAAAAACTGGAATAATGACAATATACTGGTATGAATGCGTGGGTGGTGGTCGCTCTCGCTTGTAAACAATAGCACACTGACGCTCCCTGGAGTGCCCGCACAGCTGGGCCACGCAGACGCGTTCGGGACAAATATCGTAAACTGAACGGATCATCGTAAACTGAGTCAATATTTTGACGTAAAAATGTATCGCTAACCGATTTTATCGGTTTCCGACGCCATCGCTAACTGAGGTACCACTGTATATACACTATACAGTGGACCCCCGAGTTTCGTAAAAACTTCACTCCTGAAGTCTGCTCAAGTGCCATTACCGAACGAATTTACCCCCTTAAGAAAAAATGTCACGTAGGTTAGTCTATTTCAGACACCCAAAAATACTTTTCCACAAGCACTTACAATATTATACTTACATAAATGTACAATTTCCGGGGTTTACGAAACTCGGGGGTCCACTGTATACAGTAGTAGAAAATATAAGTGTGCAACACGGTAAGTCAAGGCAACAACAACAGCCAGAGAGAGAGAACCGTGCTCAACCAGCAGTAGTCTGAGAGTGACAAGAGCTGACTGTGAGTGACACCACATCACATCAGCAATTGTCCGACCCAGCTTTTGATTGGTTAATGAACTCAGGTACTGAACGCATTGGATTGCGTGATAATTCTTACTGCGGCTTGAATGAATGAATGTAAAACCTGTTATGAAAAATACTTACTTAGCTAATTATTCCCAACACTGATATTATAATGACCACGTAAACTAACTGCAATGCAATTGTTTTAAATTGTTTTAAATTGTTATCTCACTCAATTAGTTGCATTGCTGCAATAAATTGCTACAATTAATTGATATGTTCAACTTATATTCAAACTTTAAAACTTAGATAAGCAACTTTACTTATTTTATAAATTATCAACCATAACTTTTTATTATTTTATTATTACTATTGCTTTAATTTGTTTAATCTGATTTAATTAATTTTATAATGAAGACAAAAGTACAAAACTATGTTCAAATTTCATAGCTTAAATACTCACCTTTACTCATTGTATACTATCTACAATAATTCTTACAATCTAGTTTTAAGTTAATTTTAAGTCTGCCCAAAATGCCCTGCATACTAGGGGCTTTTGGCATGTACACCTCATGTAATCTAAATAACCAAATGTAATTCTTTGTATCATGTCCAAATAAAAATTATTATTATTATTATTATTATTATTATTATTGGCTTTAGGTGAGTTGCTGCTGTTGATCCCCGTGCACAAATAGCATAGGTGAGGTAGGGATAGATGAGTGAATAATATAGTGTGAGTAGGGCTGATTACGGTACAGTCATCCCTCGGTTTTCGTGTTTAATCCGTTCCTGAGGGATGCACTAAAACTGAAGCCATTTTCCCCATAAGAAATAATGGAAATTCAATTAATCCGTTTCAGACACCCAGGAGTATTAACAAAAAATATTTTTTTAGAGATTAAATATAGATTTACATACAGAAAAGAATAACAAATAAATATAAAGCACTAATAACATGTATAAATGAACATTTAACATCACACTTACTTTTATTGGCAACTCTTGTTGGTGTATGGAAGATGGAGAGGAGAGAGGGAGGCGAGTTTATTGTTGGGAGGCAGGACAAAATGCTTCAATTTGACACTAATATCAGCTCTTCGGCTTATTTATCTATCACAATTCATTTAATATGACATAATAAACAATATAAATAACATAAAAACGTGATATACACTCTAGAATGAATAAAATATGTGTCTCATTACGAATGTGGTGGCGGGCATACTCGGTCCAGCTATGAAAACATCTTCCTATTCTTTCCTCCTTCAGACGCATTAGTATAAGAGAAAACGGAGTTTGTAATGCTAACTGCATTAGATCACTTATTTCCAGTCGCTTCAAGGTGAACAGGAATCATTCCTGTCCAGGCTGGCTGGTAACAACAACAACAACAACAACAACAACAGCAGCAGCAGCAACAACAACAACTGGTTTGTTGACAAAACTACCGAAACTTCTACACTCTCATTCTCTCTCGTTTATTCATTTAATCTTGTTTACTCACCTCTCACTCTACATTAAGACTGCCTCTCACCACCGCTGCCTCTCACCACCGCTGCCTCTCACCACCGCTGCCTCTCACCACCGCTGCCTCTCACCACCGCTGCCTCTCACCACCGCTGCCTCTCACCACCGCTGCCTCTCACCACCGCTGCCTCTCACCACCGCTGCCTCTCACCACCGCTGCCTCTCACCACCGCTGCCTCTCACCACCGCTGCCTCTCACCACCGCTGCCTCTCACCACCGCTGCCTCTCACCACCACTGCCTCTCATCACCGCCTCTACCACCGCTTTCCAGTCGCTTCAAGGTGTGAACAGGAATCATTCCTGTCCAGGCTGGCTGGTAACAACAACAGCAGCAGCAGCAACAACAACAACAATGGTTTGTTGACAAAACTACCGAAACTTCTACACTCTCATTCTCTCTCGTTTATTCATTTAATCTTGTTTAATATGAGGGGTAAAAAAAATTGAACCTGAAAAATTATGGAAAATAATATTTGCTTACCAAAAAATAGTGCATAATTCTGGCTACATGTTGATGTAATCAGCTTTTCTGTATCATATTTCTAAGTATGTTTTTCCAAAGATGTAAATTTCTTTTGTTTTTCCTGTAATCAAGGCCTGTTGATAATTAGTGTTTTTTTGTTTGTTTGTTTTTACTCCAAAAATAATGATTTTGATGATTGTTTCATTCAAAATATTCTACATGGTAACATGTGTGAGGACTAGAGTGAGCAGAGTGAGAGATGGTGCCTCAGTAGCCAGAGGGCTGTCAACAAATGTTGAGTGTGCAACACGGTCAAATTTGGTGTGCCATTTCCATAGAGTTTTACATATAACAAAACTGTGAATAAAACAGGAATAAGTTATTGACATTATTTTCACTTATTTGAGAAGAGTATTTATAGGAGTGTCATGATTTTTTCGGATGTTATTGAGGAATGATGGTTCTATTACAATTTCAATATTGACTTTAGATACGTCTTACTGTTTTGTTTTTATGGATTTTTTTTCCTCCAAAAAATTCCTTAAAAAAAAAAACACAAATTTCAAACTTTTTTTTTTAAACAATCTATTGACATTTCTCTCAAAAGAAATTGAAATAAAGATTATCTAACTCTTTATCTTTCATCTGATGTCGACTAGAACATTGTATGTCTTACCAATTTTCTTGATTAGTGAGGGTTTTATCCCCTTCCTCCTCTACATAAAATTTTGCAATATCTTGCAATTTTGCAACATAAAGTCAATTCACAAAAATTGGTGAAGATGGAAAATGCTGGTTAAATCACAGTATCAATGTTCATTGAAATTGAACCAAAAACAAACAAGAGGAATAAATTAAGGCCTCGACCCCTTAAGACTGCCTCTTACCACCACTGCCTTTCATCACCACTGCCTCTAACACTGCCTCAACCAACAAACAAGCACCACTGCCTCTCATTACCACTGCCTCTCACCACCACTGCCTCTCACCACCATTGCCTCTCATCACCACTGCCTCTCACAACCATTGCCTCTCATCACCACTGCCTCTCACCACCATTGCCTCTCACCACCATTGCCTCTCATCACCACTGCCTCTCATCACCACTGCCTCTCACCACTGCTCATCACCACTGCCTCTCACCACCTCTGCCTCTCATCACCACTGCCTCTCACCACCACTGCCTCCCATCACCACTGCCTCTCACCACCACTGCCTCTCACCACCACTGTCTCTCACCACCACTGCCTCTCATCACCACTGCCTCTCACCACTTTGCTACGATTTCTTTCTTTAATTCTATGGTGTTCCTCACTTTCTTTACCAAAGGACTGACACTAGGAGCTATCTTTGGGCCCGTGGTGGCTTATTTAGCAGTCACACACAATAATCAAGGGCCAAAAACAATGGATTGTTAAGAAATGTTTTGTATGAACTCGCAGGATAATCTTAACTCAACCAGAAACAATGCTACACTGCCTGAGAATGTGCGTGGGAGGCGGGCTTGCGGGCTTTGTATGTGCGCTGGGCACTGGACAGGGTTCCGGACCAAGCACGAAAATGGAGGGAATCGCACGAAAACAGAGGTCACGGACCGGGCCGCGGGGGCGTTGACCCCTGGAATTCTCTCCAGGTAGACTCCAGGTAGACACGAAAACTTAAATACACGAAAACAGAGATACACGAAAACGGAGGGATGACTGTACTTACTAATACAGTGGACCCCCGGCTAACGAAAAAACTTCATCCCAGAAGCCTGCTCAAGTGCCATTACCGAACGAATTTACTTCCTTAAGAAATAATGTCACGTAGGTTGGTCTATTTCAGACCCCCAAAAATACACTTCCACAAGCACTTACAATATTATATTTACATAATTGTACGATTTCCGGGGTGTTCGTTAGCCGGGGGTCCACTGTATATCTTAGACAGGATCCCAACTGTTTTGGATACTTTCTTTATTTGTTGAATATGGGTGTTGAATTTCAGGTTGCTGTCAAGGTGCAGGCCCAGGAATTTGCCCTCATTATGTCATTATGTTCAGCTGGGCAGCACCTGTTCTGTTCCCAAATAGGATGTAGAAGGTTTTGTCAGTATTAAGTGTAAGTTTATTAGCAGTCATCCAGGTCAATATTTTAAATAGTTTTTCGTTAACAATAGTGTTAAGTAAGGCAAGATTAGGGTGCGAGATGACATATGTCGTATCGTCAGCTTAAGTGTTGTGAAAGTAGGTAGATCATTGATGTATAAGAGGAAGAGCAGGGGAACAAGGACACTTCCCTGTGGTACTCCAGTATCCAGTGGTCTTATTGATGAGGTTGTGTCCTTAATACAGACGTATTGCTGCCTATTAGTTTGGTAGGATTTGAAATATGTAAGTGCGTGGCCTCTTATGCCGTAATGCTCAAGTTTGTGGAGTAGGATGCTGTGGTCTATCGTATCAAATGCTTTCCATAGGGCGATAAAGAGTCCTAAAGGAAATTCATTTTTTTCAAGTGCAGTGTAAAGCAGGTCTAGCATTTTTACAATTGCATCATTTGTGCTTTTGTTTTTTCTGAAGCCAAATTGGCAGGGGTTGAGGATGCTTTGCACTGTAATAAAGGAATATAATCTCTTGTGTATAAGTTTCTTGACGATTTTGGATAGCAGTGGTAAGTTTGAAATTCGCCTGTAGTTGTTCACATCTGTGGGATCACCACCTTTGTGTATTGGTGTGACCCTGGCTATCTTGAGTAGTGCTGGGAAAGTGCTGTTTTCTAGTGATTTGTTAACCCATTAACTGTCCAAACATAGATCTATGTTCTCTTGCCCAGTGCTCCAAATATTTTGATTTTTTTTTTTTTTTTTTTTTTAGAAATAAAGAGCGCATTTTTCTAAGTGTTATTGGATAAAAAAATTAGGGTGAGTACTTACTGAGATATGAGGCCGTGAAGTTGGCACTTGATGATCACCTGACGGCAACATGAAGTGCTGCCACTTGCAGAAGTGTTGCTGATATACCTTTTTTTCTCATTTTTTTTTTTTTTAGTTTGTATAATTTTTATGTTCTGATAATTACAATTTGTAGTAGTTCTTGTGAAATCATAGTTAATCTTTGTTCTGACACTAATACAGTGAACCCCCAGATTGCGTAATTAATCCGTTCCAGAGGGCGCTACTAAAACCGAATACAGTGGAACCCCGACTAACCAACGCTCCATATAGCGAACAAATCGTGTAACGAACCCTTTTTTCGCAAAATATTTTTCTCGTGTAGCGAACCGTACCAGACCTGTCTGCCTGCCCCGCCCAAGCGCTGTGAGGAGGACAGGACGCCAGTCAAGCGTTGTTTGCACTTAAGAGAACATTACCCAGCGCACTCTTTCAAACATTCACAATACTTTTGTTGTGTTTATTGGTGGTTCAGTGATTGTCACTGTGAAATAAGTCACCATGGGTCCAAAGAAGCTTCCTAGTGGCACCCCTGTGGTAAAGAGAGTGAGGACCACCATCGAACTGAAGAAAGAGATTGTTGAAAAATATGAGTGGCGTACGTGTGAGTGAGCTTACCAGGATGTACAACAAAAACAAATCTAGTATCGGCACTATCCTGGCAAAGAGAAATGAGATCAAGGAAGCTAATGTTGCACAAGGGGTTGATATGTTAACGAAAAATAGATCGAAAACAGTGGATGAGGTTGTGAAGTTGTTGATGGTGTGGATAAACAATAAACAATTAGCAGGTGATAGTATTTCCAGGGCGATAATTTGTGAAAAGGCAAGGAAGTTGCACGCAGATCTTGTCAAGACAATGCCTGGAACCAGTGGTGAGGAGAGTTATTTTAAAGCCAGCAGAGGCTGGTTTGAGAGGTTTAAGAAACATAGTGGCATACAGTGTTGTGAGACATGGTGAGGCAGCCAGCTCAGACAAACGTGCAGCTGAAAAGTTTGTGAGTGAATTTAAGGGGTTCGTAGAGGCTGAAGAATTCCTCCCCTAACAAGTGTTTAATTGTGATGAAACAGGCCTGTTTTGGAAGAAAATGCCCAACAGGAAATCATTACTCAGGACAAAAAGGCACTGCCAGAACACAAGCCTATGAAAGACAGGCTAACTCTTATGATGTGTGCTAATGCCAGTGGTGATTTTAAAGTGAAGCCTTTACTGGTGTATCATGCATAAAATCCCAGAGCCTTCAAGAAACACAATGTTAACAGGAATTATTTGTGTGTGCATTGGAAGGCTGACACTAATGCATGGGTCACTAAGGACTTTTTCATGGAATGTTTGACTGGAGTGTTTGGCCCTAGTGTGAAGAAATACCTCCTGGAAAAGAAATTGGGACTCAAGTGCCTCCTGGTACTGGACAATGCTCCTGCTCATCCTCACAACTTGGAAGAGTTGTTGTCTGACAACTTCAATTTCATCAGAGTGAAGTTCTTGCCTCCTAACACCATTCCTCTCATCCAGCCCATGGACCAGAAGGTCAGTGCAAACTTCAAGAAACTGTACACCAAAGCAGTGTTTGAAAAGTGCTTTCAAATGACCTTGGACACTGAGTTGACCCTAAGACAGTTCTGGAAAGATCACTTCAATATCGTGCATTGCATAGACCTTATAGGTAAGGCTTGGGAGGGAGTGACTTCCAGGACTTCGAACTCTGCTTGGAGACCACTGTGGCCCCTAATGCCATGGCATGCCAGTGGCTCTCCTTGTATTACAGTTTTATAATTGTAACTACCAATAACTATGTATACATGTAACTTGCAACGAAATAAAAATATTATTATTATTATTATTATTATTATTATTATTATTATTATTATTATTATTATTATTATTATTATTATTAAAAGAGGGATTTTGAAGGATTTGAGGCTGACCCTGACGACCCTGTGCCTGTTGTGGAAGATATTGTGGCATTGGGGAACAGCCTGGGGTTGGTGAGTGGTGAGGATGTGGAAGAGTTGGTGGAGGAGCACAGAGTAGAGCTAACAACTGAAGAGCTGCAAGAGCTGGAACTGGAACAGCATCAGACCAGAACTGAGGTTATTGCTTCACAGGAGGAGGGAGAGAGAGAGAGGAGGAGGTGCCTTCTTCAGTGCTTAAGGAAATTTGTTCCAAGTGAAATGATGTGCAAAGTTTTGTTGAAAAACACCACCCTGAGCAAGCTGAAATGAGCCATCTGTGCAACCACTTCAGTGACAGAGCCATGTTGCACTTCAGGAAAATATTAAACAGGCACCAGAAACAGAGGACTGTGGACAGTTATTTCACGAGACAGGGATCCAGTGACTCTCAAGCTGGTCCTAGTGGCATTAAAAGAAAAAGAAGGGAAGTAACCCCAGATAAGGACTTGTTACCTGAAGTCTTTATGGAGGGGATTCCCCTTCCAAACACTAAGCACTCCCTCACTCCTCCTCCCTATCTTCCAGATGCCAGCAAGTCTCTTCAATAAAGGTAAGTAAATGTTATTTTAAATGTTTAATTATAAATTTAATCTTTACAAAATAAATTTTTTGTGAATATTTTTGGATGTCTGGAACGGATTAATTGTATTTACATTATTTCTTATGGGAAATAAGGTTTTGAATTACGAACTTTTCGTGTTAAGAACTAGCTCCTGGAACGGATTAAGTTCGTTAGTCGAGGGACCACTGTATTACTAAATCCGAATCTATTTTCCCCATAAGAAATAATGGAAATTCAATTAATCCGTTCCAGACACCCAAAAGAATTAAAATAAATATTGTTTCAACATTAAATTACACAGAAAACAATGAGATATAAAGTACATAAAACAGTAATAACTTGACACTTACCTTTATTGAAGAGTTGTTGATGTGTGGAAGGAGGGGAGAATAAGGAGTAGTTGCCAGTGTTTGGAAGGGGAATCCCCTTCCATTAACACTTCAGGTACCAAGTTCTTTTCCGGGGTTACTTCCCTTCTTTGTTTTTTAATGCCACTAAGACCAGCTTGAGAGTCACTGGACCCTCTCTCACAAAAAATCTGTCCAGGGAGCTCTGTGTCTGGCGTTTCTTTAAAACATCCCTGAAATGGGACAACATTGTCATTGTACATGTTGCCAGCACGGCCTGCAACAGCTTTGTTATGGTGAAAATCATCCATAAATCTTTGTACATCAGTCCATTTGGCACAAATCTTAATCTTTGAAAAAGGCAACGTCTTCCATCTCTCTTCCTCCTCTGCAGCAGTTTCCTGAACTGTGGTCTGTTGCCTTTGCAGTTGAAGCTCTTGCAGATCTGCATTGGTTAGCTCTTCATTGTGGTCCTCCACCAACTCTTCCACATACTCGCAAATAACCTCCAACCCCATGGACTTCCCCAGTGCCACAATTTTTTCCACAACAGGCTCAGGGTCCTGAGGCTCATCCCCAAAACCTTCAAAATCCCTCTCAGGGACACAGTCTGGCCACAATTTTCTCCCAGCAGAGTTCAAAGTCCTGGAGCTCACTTCCTCCCAAGCCTTCCCGATATGGTTTATGCAATGGAGGATAGTGAAGTGATCTTTCCAAAACTCTTTTAGGGTCAATTGAGTGTCCGAGGTTATGTCAAAGCATCTTTGAAACATTACTTTGGTGTACAGTTTTATGAAGTTTGAAATGACCTGCTGGTCCAAGGGCTGGAGGAGAGGAGTGGTATTAGGGGGCAAGAACTTCACTGTGATGAACTTAGTCCTCCACAATTTGCTCTTCCAAGTCTCGAGGATGAGAAGGAGCATTGTCCATTACCAGGAGGCACTTGAGGTCCAATTTATTTTCCAGGAGGTATTTCTTCACACTCAGGCCAAACATACTGACTTGACTGAACGACGCACTGACTTGACTGAACGACGCACTGACTTGACTGAACGACGCGCTGACTTGACTGAACGACGCGCTGACTTGACTGAACGACGCGCTGACTTGACTGAACGACGCGCTGACTTGACTGAACGACGCGCTGACTTGACTGAACGACGCGCTGACTTGACTGAACGACGCGCTGACTTGACTGAACGACGCGCTGACTTGACTGAACGACGCGCTGACTTGACTGAACGACGCGCTGACTTGACTGAACGACGCGCTGACTTGACTGAACGACGCGCTGACTTGACTGAACGACGCGCTGACTTGACTGAACGACGCGCTGACTTGACTGAACGACGCGCTGACTTGACTGAACGACGCGCTGACTGGACTGAACGACGCGCTGACTGGACTGAACGACGCGCTGACTCGACTGACTTATTGAAAAAGGGTGTATGTTTAGCACATAACATTTCTGTAATGGTAGTGGTCACTATTTTTATGGTGTTGTGACAAGTGTCAGATAACTGATGACAGCCAGTGACATTTGATAAATTGCACTGCTGCAGGGAACCCTTGCTTGTGTCATGTTGTTATTAGGAAATACAATAGGGCCCCGCTTTTTGGCATTCCGTTCATATGGCGAGTTCAAATTATGACCAAAACTTTTATATATGGCGAGCGGTCTTTCAGATACGACGCGTGCCACCCGGTTTGTTTACATTTTCCGTGAGCACATCTCTCTATTATGTAATAATCATTTTTGACACATTAAATGTCCAATTTTACGTCAATATAGACATTTTCATTAACCCTTTGAGGGTCGAGAGGCCTCCCAAACTTGTTCTCAGGGTCGAAAATTTTTCCCCCTAAAAATAAATTATTTTTTTCTTATGAAATGATAGACAATCTTTTTCCGATCATAATGCCACCAAAATTATGAAATTTGATGAAAAACTAATGGAATTGTGCTCTCGCGAAGTTAGCGGTATTGATGACATTTACACATATGCGATTTCGCCCACTTTGAGCCCTATTTTCGGCAAATTTCAATGTTTCAGTCTACTAAAATTATAGCTATTTCGCTAGAATTCCATTTGTTCTATCGATTGAGCACAAGAAACTGCCAATTTACCGATTTCAACTACCTAATAAGGTGGTTAGAAATTGGCAATTTGGCCAATTTCACACAAATTTCAAAAGATGCCAATTTCAAAATGGGGTCCAGAATAAACAAGATAGACATTCCTGGCACTAAAATAAAATTTTATCTGTTCATTAGTCATGTCTCCAGGCTCCTCTTACATTACTTTTGTTTTCCATTTTGAATTTTTATTCACAAAAAATAGAAGATTTACTGTAATGTATACAACTGCATTATTGTAAAAATGGTATAAATAATATCAGCGCACTTGTGCAAGAATATTAGACTACCCAGTTGACGTGTATTGGATGTGTGGCATGATTTGTTTACTCTTGAACGTCGCTACTTTGAGCTCAATTTCAAGGTACTTATCATGGTTAAATCAATCAAAATCGTCACTATTTCTGTAATATATCTTCCATTCTATCAAATGAGACCAAGAAAACGAGAATACAACCATAAATACCATACACAAATACACTCAAAAGTCGCTATTTTAAACCAAAAACACGGTCAGAGTTTTTTTTTACCTCATTATGCACTGTGTGCTTCAGGATTTTTTTATACTGTGCACACTGACCATGCAGACCCATTCTTTCATATGTAGGCCTGCCAGCTTTCTTCCACCAGATTTGAAGGCACTAGAAATTAGGCGTACAAGTACGTGATCGACCCTGGATGCAATGACGTACTAGTATGGGCCCGACCCTCAAAGGGTTAATCCATCTATGATATTTTCTTCAAAATTATGTAAGAAACACGTTACATAGCATATAAACATGCTGTTTATATACTATGTAGGTGTGGTTGCCAGGCGGAGGGAAAACGTTACGTAATACTAATAATAATCACTCTTGAGCACATTAAATGTCTTATTTTACGTTAATATAGACATTTTCATTAATTCATCTATGATATTTTCTTCAAAATTATATAAGAAACACATTACAAAGCATATAAACATGCTGACTTGTTTATATGCTATGGTGTTGCCTGGCGGAGGGAAAACATTACGTAATACAGTCTCTCCTCACTTAACGATGTACTCATTTACCGACGACTCGGAGTTACGACGGGCTCTCCCACAAGTTAAAAAAAAAAAAAATTGTATGCCATATGAGAACTTGGGTCACGCATCTCAATCTCCTTTTTACAGCCACTCAGTACACTAGCTTTTAAAGTCTCCAAGACTACATATTTGTACAAATTTTAACTTGATTGTGTACCCCATAGTACAAGATAGAAGTGCAGCAGCACTTGTATAAGTTTTGTAACTGACATTTAAAGCACTCCAGAGCAATTGTTATTATTACAATAAATAAACCTTTATCTTTATTATTTATTATTATCATCATCATCAACATACCTTGTTCACTGAGTTTAATCATTTCTTAATTAAGCTGCTACGAGAGACACAGAATATAAACACACAGACGAACACACCAGCTGATCCCTTTACTGTGAACTTCTTTTGTACTTCTTCCATTTTCCTCTTGTTGTTTTTCCTCTTCCAAGTGCTGCTACACTTATAACTATCTTGTACTATGGGGTGCACAATAGACATGCAGCAACACTTGGAAGAAGAAAAACAAGAGAAAAATGAATCGGAACAAACCAGCTGATCAGGGATCAGCTGGTGTGTTCGTCTGTGTGTTTACATTCTGTCTTTCTCATGGCAGCTTAAGAACAAAATTATTATACTCAGTGAACAAGGTATATCAATGATGATAATAATAATAATAATAATAAAATACATATATGGAGAGGTATTGGAGGATGAGTTGGGCTGGGGCTATACGAGAGAGAGGGAGAAAGTGCAAGAAGTCTCAGTAACTCCTGCTTCACCATGACATTCGGACGTGTAAGCTAATGGCACTATAAAATATTGTATAATTATACTATTACTATAAATACAGGTTATCTACTTATCATATTTATTCCAGAATAATATTAGGGATAACATAAATAATTTAGAAGCATGATAAAGATGCCCAAATTAATAAAAACTGACATTATATAGAGAGGTATTGAAGGATGGAGGGCGGAGAGGGATAAAAAAAAACAAGTGACT
Organism: Cherax destructor; assembly: GCA_009830355.1. Taxonomy (NCBI): domain Eukaryota; kingdom Metazoa; phylum Arthropoda; class Malacostraca; order Decapoda; family Parastacidae; genus Cherax; species Cherax destructor. The sequence continues at coordinate 2,013 of WNWK01034088.1, read as the reverse complement.
GCTACCATTATAGAAAACGGTACCGTCTGAAGGGTAACTATAGAAGATCACTCGTACCCTATGCAAAGACTGAAAAAGTGCGATTTTCTCGATTTTGTTTTTTTTCAAGTAATCAGCTATGTAAGCGTTTCCTGGAATAACTTGGAGGTAAGTCATTGACCTATTTCATGTTGTATTACCATTAATAATAAACAGATTGAAAGGAACTTCCCAACAAACATAAAACTGAATGTTTTAATTTTGGGTGGTGACACTTTTGAAGTGTCAGTAATGGGTGATTCCTCGATTAGCGACGAAATTGTTTACCGAAGGGGTCTTAGGCCCCTATCTCCGTCGTTAAGTGAGGAGAGACTGTACTAATAATAATCACTCTTGGGCACATTAAATGTCTTATTTTACGTTAATATAGACATTTTCATTAATCCATCTATGATATTTTCTTCAAAATTATATAAGAAACTCATTACAAAGTATATAAACATGCTGTTTATATGCTATGGTGTTGCCGGGCAGAGGGAAAATATTATGTAATACTAATAATAATCACTCTTGGGCACATTAACCCTTTGGGGGTCGACAGGCCTTCTCGGAAACACGTTCTCAGGGTCGAAAATGTTTTGGAAAAAAAAAAAATATTTTTTTTATATGAAATGATAGAGAATCTTTTTCCGATCATAATGACACCAAAAGTATGAAATTTGAATGAAAACATACGGAATTATACTCTCGCGAAATTATCGGTCTCAAAGATGTTTACTCATCGGCGATTTCGCCCACTTTGAGCCCTATTTTTGGCCAATTCCAATATTCCAGTCTACTAAAATCATAGCTATTTCGCTAGAACTCCATTTCTTCTATCTATTGAGTATAAGAAACCGCCTATTTACCAATTTCAACTACCCAAAATAGTTGTCAGAAAATGGCAATTTGGCCAATTTCACACAAATTTCAAACGATGCCAATTTCAAAATAGGGTCCAGAATAAACAAGGCAGACATTCCTGGCACTAAAATAACATATTCTCTGTTCATTAGTCAAATCTCCAGGCTCCTCTTACATTACTTTTGCTTTCCATTTTGAATTTTTATTCTCACAAAAAATAGAAGATTTACTATTATGTATACAACTGCATCATTGTAAAAATGATATAAATAATATCAGCGCACTTGTGGAAGAATATTAGATGCACCAGTTGATGTGTATTGGACGCATGATGTGATTTGTTTACTCTTGAACATCGGCAAAAATCGAACATTTTCACTACTTTGAGCTCAATTTCAAGGTACTTGTTATTGTCAAACCAATCAAAATCATCTCTATTTCTGTAATATATCTTCCATTCTATCAAGTGAGACCAAGAAAACGAGAATACATCAATAAATACCATACGAAAATAGACTGCAAAGTCGCTGTTTTAAAAAAAACGGTCGGAGTTTTTTTTTTTTCATTATGCAGTGTGTGCTGCAGGATTTTTTTTAATACTGCGCACACTGACCACACAGACCCATTCTTTCATATGTAGGCCTACCAGCCGTTTCCCGCTTAATTTGAGGCCGCTAGAATTTACGCATACTAGTATGGCACCAACCCCTGCTCGTAAAACGTACTAGTACGGCACCGACCCCGAAAGGGTTAAATGTCTTATTTTACGTTAATGTAAACATTTTCATTAATTCATCTATGATATTTTCTTCAAAATTATTTAAAAAACACGTTACATAGCATATAAACATGATACATACACCCACAGAATAAAAATTGACAAATATGAGATTTGTTTACCAAGTGACTTTGTAGGAGTGTCAGAAGAATTACGTTTTCTCTAGTCAAACATTGAGGGATAATTGTAGAAAAATATTCCTTTCATATTCCTTCACTATAGTATATATAGCTATTCATGATCCCTTGTGGGTTTAGTGCTTCTTTTTTATTATGATAATTATAATAATACTATCATTAACTCTAAAAATAGTGTGTTGCATGGGAATGGGAGTGTTGCTCTTTGTTTATTTT
>WNWK01034087.1:0-20668 GCA_009830355.1 Cherax destructor | reverse complement strand
AGTAAACCGCCTTTCAGTCCATAAAGACTGAAGATAGGGGCATCCCTTTGGGGCAAATTATAGACTCACACTTGATGTTTTACCTTACGCTGTGGAATGAGGCCATGGATGTATCCTCTGTGAAGGTGTTGGGGATGGCTGCGACATCTTGGATTCATCAATAAGCTAAGTATTAACACATACAGTCCATGTTATCGTAGGAGCACATTCCTCCACAGTATACCTTGTACATGTACTTGTAGTAAATAAAGATATTATTATTATTTTATTATTATTATTATTATTATTATTATTATTATTATTATTATTATTATTATTATTATTATTATTATTATTATTATTATTATTATTATTATTATTATTATTATTATTATTATTAGGGAGGAGATATTGTCGTATCTATGCGCCTCTGCTAAGACAGTGATAGTGTGAATGATGGTGAAAGTGTTTCTTTTTCGGTCAATCTACCTTGGTGGGAGACGTCACTGTGTTTATATATATATATATATATATATATATATATATATATATATATATATATATATATATATATATATATATATGAAGGATGAAGGATGAGGTGAATCATAGAATTGATGAGGGAAAAGGGTGAGTGGAGCACTTCGGAGTCTGTGGAGACAAGAACCTTGTCCATGGAAGTAAGAGGGGAATGTATGAGTATAGTTATACCAACGCTCTTATATGGGTGTGAAGCATGGGTGATGAATGTTGCAACGAGGAGAAGGCTGGAGGCAGTGGAGATGTCATGTCTGAGGTCAATGTGTGGTGTGAATATAATGCAGAGAATTCGGAGTTTGGAAATTAGGAGGAGGTGCGGGATTACCAAAACGATTGTCCAGAGAGCTGAGGAGGGTTGTTGAGGTGGTTTGGACATGTAGAGAGAATGGAACGAGACAGAGTGACTTCGAGTGTATAAATCTGTAGTGGAGGGAAGGCGGGGTAGGGGTCGGCCTAGGAAAGGTTGGAGGAGGGGTAAAGGAAGTTTTGTGTGCGAGGGCTTGGACTTCCAGCAAGCATGTGTGAGCGTATTTGATAGGAGTGAATGGAGGCATATGGTTTTAATACTTGACGTGCTGTTGGAGTGTGAGCAAAGTAACATTTATGAAGGGATTCAGGAAACCGGCAGGCCGGACTTGAGTTCTGGAGATGGGAAGTACAGTGCCGGCACTCTAAAGGAGGGTGTTAATGTTGCAGTTTTATAACTGTAGTGTAAAGCACCCTTCTGGCAAGACAGTGATGGAGTGAATGATGATGAAAGTTTTTCTTTTCGGGCCACCCTGCCTTGGTGGGAATCGGCCGATGTGTTAATAAAAAAAAAAAAAAATAATAAAAATATATATATATATATATATATATATATATATATATATATATATATATATATATATATATATATATATATATATATATATATATATATATATATATATATATATATATAACAAACTCTGCTTCGGATATCAGTCTACTAGCCGCATGCGGCCCCTGGGAAGACTTAATGCTGTCCTTTGAACTTGTATGTGTTTCCTGTAGGTCTCATGTGAGACCTGTTATAATACTATTTGTTAAAAAAATAAATTAAAATATACCTTAATTTAGTAAAAATGTCTCAACAAATGATAAAATTCAGTGCATTTTTTCACACTATTAACAACTGGGACGCACTCATGAGATGCCAGTCAGATCAGTTATAAGTCACAACGACTACATCAAGTTGTCAGTGTCAGGCAGCCACACCGACCACATGACTCTAGTTCCCTGCTCAGCTTTAAATCTTATATGGTATATTAAACTGTGACAGCAGGGGGTACAATTAAGGAGGAAAGTCACAGTGAATACAGTGAGGCACAGTGGGGGCAAAGATGTGCAGTGATAAAATAGAAGCTTAACATAAACATCGAGGTACAGCGTGCGGAGGGAGGCACAGTGTAAGTTGCGATGCACAGTTCGCATAAAAATAAAGAATTAATGTGCTTTAAATCATTTACAGGCTACTGGTATTAATTAAATAAGTAACCGCGACAAAGCACCGTGCTTTAAGGAATAGTAAGACTGAGGAATACTGTGTTCTCAAGAAGATGCCCTATGAATATTTTTTTTATGCAGTGAAAAAGCAATTTACCTTATATGCAGCGAAAGTGTGTCGACGTTTAAATAATACGATGCTCAAAAACATTATGGGTCACATTACAAGTATTACTCGTTGTTTGAAAGGAAGATGCAAACGAACAAGATTAGTTCATCCAAAAAAATTATGTGTCAACGGCAAGACGTCTTTGAAAGGCATAGTGGTGATTAAAACAAAAATATATGGGGTACGAGCTAGCTTTCACAAAGCTAGATATATTGCTGGAAGCAGTAAACCATTCCCTGATGTGACGCTTGTGATGAGGTGCATGGAGGAAGTAATGGAGGAAATGTACCCTGATTAGGGTGCTTGTAGCCCCAAATTCTTCTGAGCCACTTTTGCAATCTCGACCACTCTCCCACACACTCCTGAACTTCCCTTCACACTCGTCATAATCCCTTCAGTCACTCACCATGCTTTACAGAGACACTCTCGAGTGCCACTCTTGAGAGAGCCACTTGGGAGAGCTCTGAGAGATGCCAATAACACAACTCGAGCAATCATCAGCGGCCTCGATATATTCAGCAAAACTTAATTCCCCGCTGAAAGGACTCCTTCATCCCTGCACCAGAGTCCTCATCTACCCTGTAATTGCTCCTCGTCTCATACCTGCTATTGGAACGACCTCCACAATAACTCCAGTCATTTTCAAGTTTTTTTTTTTTTTACGATGCCTTATAGAGTGGATTAATTCTGTCATTCATCCATCGGTGTATTTTCTCCATAACCCTTGTACGTATTCTTTAATATGGAGACCAGAACATACGAACATAAGGAGGAGCACTGCAGCAGGCCTACTGGCCCATGGTAGGCAATTCTAACTTACACCTACCCACACCCTCTCTTGTGCTTTGCGTCACATATTCTAAACGTGATCCTCCTAACGATGTATAAATCTCTAGAATAACCACATTAATCTACTTGCTCTCGATTTATTTATTTGTTGTGTTAATAAACTTTTTTTTACAGGTTCATAGAACGTATTTTTAAACTAATCTAAAACAAATAAAACTGTAGCAATTTGCTGTAAACAGAAAACTTGGATCAGTTCAAGAAGGATCTGCTGATTATCAACTCTCGTTGTTGTTGCTGTTGGTGTTCTTCTTCTTCTCCTTCTCCTTTTTCTTCTTCTTCTTCTTGTTATTACTGTTAGTTATTATTTTATAATACGAGAAGCGTTAAACCCATAGCGCCTAGGGAATGCGGGGCAATCATTTCTGATCCAGGTAAGGGAAAGGGAGGGTTGGGAGCTCTTATTCCTTGGATCAAGAGCCCTTCACCGTCATCAAGGCACCCCAGTCAGAGACCAGGGATATTATGCACATATCTTGTCTTCCTCGACGCCATCCTGAAGAGGAGGAAAAAAATTTTCTTCGAAGTACAAGAAAGATGTTGATGTCTTCCTGCAGAGTCCTGCCTGATCCTTATTCCTCGGCACACCCAGGGAAAAGACCAGGCAACGACCCACGTTGTCTGGAACGACCCACGATGTCTGGAATAGTACTCGCTGTCTTGAAGGACCCAAGCTGTCTGGAATAGTACACGCTGTCTTGAACGACCCATGCTGTCTGGGACAGAACATGCTGTCTGCAACGGCACTCCATGTCTAGAAAGACTCGAGCTCTCATAAAAAGACGCACGCTCTCTTAAAAAGAACCATTCTCTCTTTGGGTGGACCCCACGCTCTCTAGAATAACCCATGCGTTTTCGAACGAACGACGCTCTCTAAAATTACCCCACGCTCTCTGGAACGATTCACTCTCTTTTGGAACAACCTCACGCTCTCTGGAACGACTCATTCTTTTGGAATACCCCACGCTCTCTGGAACGACTCTCTCTTTTGGAACGACCCCACGCTCTCTGGAACGACTCATTCTCTTTTGGAACGACCCCACGCTCTCTGGAACGACTCATTCTCTTTGGAACGACCCCACGCTCTCTGGAACGACTCTCTTTTGGAACGACCCCACGCTCTCTGTAACGACTCACCCTCTTTTGGAACGACCCCACACTCTGCTTTCAAGGAATATGATAATCTGGGTCTCTAGTGTTTGTTTATCTTACGCCTGCATGACTTTATCAGCCTTAAACACACTCGTATATGACGCAAGTAGCGATATTCTCTCTTGCCAGCGATATTCCATCTTGCCAGCGATATTACATCTTGCCAGCGATATTACATCTTGCCAGTGATATTACATCTTGCCAGCGATATTACATCTTGCCAGCGATATTCCATCTTGCCAGCGATATTACATCTTGCCAGCGATATTACATCTTGCCAGTGATATTACATCTTGCCAGCGATATTCCATCTTGCCAGCGATATTCCATCTTGCCAGCGATATTACATCTTGCCAGTGATATTACATCTTGCCAGCGATATTACATCTTGCCAGCGATATTACATCTTGCCAGTGATATTACATCTTGCCAGTGATATTACATCTTGCCAGCGATATTACATCTTGCCAGTGATATTACATCTTGCCAGCGATATTACATCTTGCCAGCGATATTACATCTTGCCAGCGATATTACATCTTGCCAGCGATATTCCATCTTGCCAGCGATATTACATCTTGCCAGCGATATTCCATCTTGCCAGCGATATTACATCTTGCCAGCGATATTCCATCTTGCCAGCGATATTACATCTTGCCAGCGATATTACATCTTGCCAGTGATATTACATCTTGCCAGTGATATTACATCTTGCCAGCGATATTACATCTTGCCAGTGATATTACATCTTGCCAGCGATATTACATCTTGCCAGCGATATTACATCTTGCCAGCGATATTACATCTTGCCAGCGATATTACATCTTGCCAGCGATATTACATCTTGCCAGCGATATTACATCTTGCCAGCGATATTACATCTTGCCAGCGATATTACATCTTGCCAGCGATATTCCATCTTGCCAGCGATATTACATCTTGCCAGCGATATTACATCTTGCCAGCGATATTACATCTTGCCAGTGATATTCCATCTTGCCAGTGATATTACATCTTGCCAGCGATATTACATCTTGCCAGCGATATTACATCTTGCCAGCGATATTACATCTTGCCAGCGATATTACATCTTGCCAGCGATATTCCATCTTGCCAGCGATATTACATCTTGCCAGCGATATTACATCTTGCCAGCGATATTACATCTTGCCAGCGATATTACATCTTGCCAGCATATTCCATCTTGCCAGCGATATTACATCTTGCCAGCGATATTACATCTTGCCAGCGATATTACATCTTGCCAGTGATATTCCATCTTGCCAGTGATATTACATCTTGCCAGCGATATTACATCTTGCCAGCGATATTACATCTTGCCAGCGATATTACATCTTGCCAGCGATATTCCATCTTGCCAGCGATATTACATCTTGCCAGCGATATTACATCTTGCCAGCGATATTACATCTTGCCAGCGATATTCCATCTTGCCAGCGATATTACATCTTGCCAGCGATATTCCATCTTGCCAGCGATATTACATCTTGCCAGCGATATTCCATCTTGCCAGCGATATTACATCTTGCCAGCGATATTACATCTTGCCAGTGATATTACATCTTGCCAGCGATATTACATCTTGCCAGTGATATTACATCTTGCCAGTGATATTACATCTTGCCAGCGATATTACATCTTGCCAGCGATATTACATCTTGCCAGTGATATTACATCTTGCCAGTGATATTACATCTTGCCAGCGATATTACATCTTGCCAGTGATATTACATCTTGCCAGCGATATTACATCTTCCCAGGATATTACATCTTGCCAGTGATATTACATCTTGCCAGTGATATTACATCTTGCCAGCGATATTACATCTTGCCAGCGATATTACATCTTGCCAGCGATATTACATCTTGCCAGCGATATTCCATCTTGCCAGCGATATTACATCTTGCCAGCGATATTACATCTTGCCAGTGATATTACATCTTGCCAGCGATATTACATCTTGCCAGCGATATTACATCTTGCCAGCGATATTACATCTTGCCAGCGATATTACATCTTGCCAGCGATATTACATCTTGCCAGTGATATTACATCTTGCCAGTGATATTACATCTTGCCAGCGATATTACATCTTGCCAGCGATATTACATCTTGCCAGTGATATTACATCTTGCCAGCGATATTCCATCTTGCCAGCGATATTACATCTTGCCAGCGATATTACATCTTGCCAGCGATATTACATCTTGCCAGTGATATTACATCTTGCCAGCGATATTACATCTTGCCAGTGATATTACATCTTGCCAGCGATATTACATCTTGCCAGCGATATTACATCTTGCCAGCGATATTACATCTTGCCAGCGATATTACATCTTGCCAGTGATAAGTTGTCAGTAAATCTAGTTGGTTGGTCGGTTAATAAAGTTTAAAACCCATCAACTACACGAGGGTCATTAAGGCTCCTCGAAAGCTTTACACTACCAGTCAAGAAAACTTTAATCCTTTAAATGGGGATTAAGGTAAACTATCAGAGTATATATACACTAAGAGACATACACTTTGCGGTGTATATATCTTGGGAGTTTTTTATGTGCATTTACGTCTCACTCATCAATAATCAACAAATCTTCGTTGCCTGTTACACTTGTTAGGGTTGTATATAAAATATTTTCTGAATCAGGATAGTCAGGACTGATAATATAAATACTTGTGTTAAGGCACCTCTCAGTCTTCTCGTCTTGCATGGCAGAATAAATTAAGCTCATGTATATGTCATTTACTCGGTTGATTTCTTAGTCTCGATGTCATCCTCATCGGCCACCTGAGGTCCTCCAGTTTGTTTATACTTTTCTGAACATGGTGACCTAAAACTTCGAAGTACATGTATATCCTAGATTAGAACGTACGGGAAATTTCTACAGAATGAGAACGACATGAACATAGAAAGAACGACTTTTAAAGACTGAAAACAACTCTTTTTCAGAGCGTGAAAGACTTTAACAGAGTGAGAAAGACTTGTGCAAGAGACGACTCGAATGATTAACTAACATAGCTATAGATTAATGCTTTACTTCCCATGTACACTGCCTACTTCCTTGAAATTATTCACCACTAATTCTTCCATCTCTATCTTGAAGCTGTGGTTCCTCCGTTATTCTACAAATTACAGGGAAACAGAATGCCACTTGCGACCTCCAGCTGGCTTAAGCCCTGGCTCTGTCTCTCCCACTATCCACACTCCTCTCACAAAGCCTTCTACCTCCCCCCCCCGATCTTCCAGGCTTAATCCCCAAAAGGGTCTTTAATTTTTCATAGAAGCAAGCAAACACACTATACCAAACAGAGGTGAAATGAAGGAGAGTAGAAGAAATATGAGAGGCGAGGGAGGAGTAGCAAGACTAACTTGCTCCCTCACTATCTCACAGCTTTTTGAGATGCATGAGACATATACAAGAAGAAGAACAACAACAAGTCTTCCCCCGAAGTTGGCAAGAGAAGTGAGTGTACGAGCTCTGAAGGAAGACTTATGAGACGCGGATAAGTCACAGTGCTGTGGCTGCAGTAATTCATGACTAACCCACACTTCATGAATCACCCACACTTCATGAATCACCCACACTTCATGAATCACCCACACTTCCTGAATCACCCACACTTCATGAATCCCCACACTTCATGAATAACCCACACTTCATGAATAACCCACACTTCATGAATAACCCACACTTTATGAATAACCCACACTTCATGAATCCCCACACTTCATGAATCACCCACACTTCATGAATAACCCACACTTCATGAATAACCCACACTTCATGAATCACCCACACTTCATGAATAACCCACACTTCATGAATCCCCACACTTCATGAATCACCCACACTTCATGAATCCCCACACTTCATGAATCACCCACACTTCATGAATCCCCACACTTCATGAATAAGTAACACTGTGAATAACCCACCACCATGAATCACCCACACTTCATGAATCACCCACACTTCATGAATCACCCACACTTCATGAATACCCACACTTCATGAATCACCCAGACTTCATGAATCACCCACACTTCATGAATAAGTAACACTGTGAATAACCCACATGAATCACCCACATGAATCACCCACACTTCATGAATAACCCACACTTCATGAATAACCCACACTTCATGAATAACCCACACTTCATGAATCACCCACACTTCATGAATACACCCACACTTCATGAATAACCCACACTTCATGAATAACCCACACTTCATGAATAACCCACACTTCATGAATCACCCACACTTCATGAATCACCCACACTTCATGAATAACCCACACTTCATGAATAACTACACTTCATGAATAACCCACACTTCATGAATAACCCACACTTCATGAATCACCCACACTTCATGAATCACCCAACTTCATGAATCACCCACACTTCATGAATAACCCACACTTCATGAATACCCACACTTCATGAATCACCCACACTTCATGAATCACCCACACTTCATGAATAACCCACACTTCATGAATAACCCACACTTCATGAATCACCCACACTTCATGAATCACCCACACTTCATGAATAACCCACACTTCATGAATAACCCACACTTCATGAATCACCCACACTTCATGAATACCACTCAGAATAACACTTGAATAACCCACCACTTACATGAATAACCCACACTTCATGAATAACACTGAATAACCCACACTTCATGAATCACCCACACTTCATGAATCACCCACACTTCATGAATAACCCACACTTCATGAATAACCCACACTCCTTCATGAATAACCCACACTTCATGAATCACCCACACTTCATGAATCCCCACACTTCATGAATAAGTAACACTGTGAATAACCCACCACACATGAATAACCCACACTTCATGAATCACCCACACTTCATGAATCCCCACACTTCATGAATAAGTAACACTGTGAATAACCCACCACACATGAATAACCCACACTTCATGAATCACCCACACTTCATGAATCCCCACACTTCATGAATAAGTAACACTGTGAATAACCCACCACACATGAATAACCCACACTTCATGAATAACCCACCACACATGAATAACCCACACTTCATGAATCACCCACACTTCATGAATCCCACACTTCATGAATAAGTAACACTGTGAATAACCCACCACACATGAATAACCCACACTTCATGAATAACTCACACTCTGCAGAGGAAACGTCTAATATTTGCGAAGAATTACGAAGCAGTATACTTACTGTGATATTTCCTCTGTCCACTATAGTAGATCTGGTAATCAGTCACTCAGGCCTAGAGCTATCATTCAACTCCCCTATGGTTGTTTTGCATATATATATATATATATATATATATATATATATATATATATATATATATATATATATATATATATATATATATATATTTTTTTTTTTTAAAAAAAAAATATGCAAGACAACCACTATGAAAAAATAGAAGAATTCCAAGCGCTTTCGTGACTACTCACATTATCAAGGAACTATAAAAGGAAACGTGACAAGAAGGCTTATAAAGAGGCAGAATACACCTCACAGTCACATCACACTAACAAAGACAACACCTCACAGTAGCGTAACATCTCACGACTCTGTGAAGAGGAACATAAGAAAGGTGAGGTGTTGTCTTTGTTAGTGTGATGTGACTGTGAGGTGTATTCTGCCTCTTTATAAGCCTTCTTCTCACGTTTCCTTTTATAGTTCCTTGATAATGTGAGTAGTCACGAAGCGCTGGAATTCTTCTATTTTTCATAGTGGTTGTCTTGCATATTTTGATATCACCTGTTTACTGTGATCTTTTTGCATATATATATATATATATATATATATATATATATATATATATATATATATATATATATATATATATATATATATATATATATATATATATATATATATATATATATATGTCGTGCCGATTAGGTAAAACTTGCGATTTTGGCTTAAATAGCAACGTTCACCTTGCCATATAAGACAAGTGAAAATTTGTGTATGCAATAATTTCGCCAAAATCATTCTGAACATAACGAAAAAATATATTTCATTGTTTTGTTTATTATTTAATTAATGTTAACGTATCTAAAATATATTTAGTTGGGTTAGGCTAAATTAAATTGCGCTTGTTATAATAAGGTTAGGTAGGTTTTCAAAGTTTCTCTTGGTACAAAATTATAAATTCTTACATTAACATAAATGAAAAAAATATATCTTTAAACGTATAAAGAAAATTTTAGAAAGGACTTAATTTTAGATGAGTTCTTGCTAATTGACCAGTTTGACCTAATCGGCACGACATATATATATATATATATATATATATATATATATATATATATATATATATATATATATATATATATATATATATAATATATAATTTTTTTCAACAAGTCGCCCGTCTCCCACCGAGGCAGGGTGACCCAAAAGAAAGAAAATCTCCAAAAAAAAATAATTTCTGTATCAGTCAACACTTTCACCTCACTCATACATAATCACTGTCTTTGCAGTGGAGCTCAGATACGACAGTTTAGAAGTCCCTCCAAACTGCCAATATCCCAAACCCCTCCTTTAATATGCAGGCATTGTACTTCCCATTTCCAGGACTCAAGTCCGGCTAACCGGTTTAACTGAATCCCTTCACAAAATATTACCCTGCTCACACTCCAACAGATCGTCAGGTCCCAAAACCATTCGTCTCCATTCACTCCTATCTAACACGCTCATTGAAAATAAATGTTTAGCGAAAATTTAACGCAAAACTGGGAGACAGTGATGAGTAAGGTATATAGAGCGTCTGGTGTGGCTAGCATCTGCAGTGTTTGGAGCTCTGCTTGCAAAGAAATTTTATAATATACAAGACTTACTTTCGACAAGATAAATAATTTTGAGGTATAATGAAGTCGGTGCTGTATACCATTAATATATAATGAGGCGTACAACGAGTGCTAGTGAATGAATAATAGAGGAATGAATGTTATGAATGTTCATGACACTGGAGAAATAACTTGGATTTTTCTATTGATTCTTGACGTATTTGTTTATGTGAAGTGTAAAAACCCTTGTGTGTTATTTTGTGAAAGGAAAGAAACACAGGTGCGTCTAGAGGAAAATGGGATTTACAGGTTTTGACAAATATAAGAGCGAAAAGTGATTGATTAATGTGGTAATTAAACGCTAGCAAGATTGTAAATAATATATCGATGTAATGCTGTCAGTGTTTGGCCGGGGGAGAAAGAACGTTTTGTTGTTACTGGCGGAAAAAGAACGTTTTATTGTTATTGACGGAAAAAAAACGTTTTGTTACTGGCGGAAAAATAACGTTTTATTGTTAATGACGGAAAAAAAAACGTTTTGTTACTGGCGGAAAAGAACGCTTTTTTGTTATTGACCCGCCCGTCCGTAAGCTCGGGTTTCCAGCTAGGCTCTCCAGTCTCGTCTCCGAGGTAAAAGAGTTAAGACCCTTAAGGAGGATCGAGCCTCCGCGTTTCCACCGTGTTGTTATGGGCTGGAGAAGGTGAGCAAGTAGCAGTAACGATGACGCTAGATCAAGGTTGTCTAGCCTATATTAGCTTCTGCAATCAAAACCAAGTTTATCCCAACCCACACACCACCACATCTCATAAAACTTTTGATAGCCAAATAAAAAAAAATGAATTAACATCCAAAATATATTGAACTCACATTTTATTGTAGATTTGTAGAAACAAAACACTCTAGTAATAAGAAAAAAATTATGTGTTCGAAAGAGCGCAAAAGAACGTATTCTCAGTGTGAAGTTAAATAAAATGTGAATTAGTTAGCCTTAGCTGAAAAATAAATAAGGAATTAAGCAAGATGTCTCGTGTTGAGAAATTTGAACCAGCGACGTCAAGCTTTCTGAACGACCAGAAGCTTACTCGGTTTGAAGATGAGCTTAGCTCATGGCGGTATTTATTGCCCTTGATTCATAATTTATCCCATAATTTTTCGACTTGTGACTTTTAAGTCGAGTTAATGAAATATTCGTTTACCAAAGAAGAGTAAAAAGTACTATTGTCTCCTAGGGACCTTTCATGCACCCTCGGCTGAGGTTCCATTCATTCTCCCCAAGGGAGCGCCACCCCTTCCCCTTCTCCAGGAGGAAGGGGATATACCATCACTGCGTGACTTACTTCCTGGAAAACGGGTACCTGTGCTAAGGAACGAGCAAAGGAAGTTAGTGCCAAGTTACTGGTCCAGTTATCGTGAGTATTTTCAGTTATATGTAAGTTAAGGTGGTATTTTAACTGTTTCTAAGTCCTCTTTGTTTCATAATGAAATCTGTTTAATGGTGTAATTGTTACAAACACAGTAAGTTCAAACCCAAAAAACTAATTTATTGAAATGACATTTATTTTAAATATGATTACAAAAAAATTATTAATAATAAATGTATAGTGTTTTCATTAAGAATCACTTTAGGTAACTAACTTCTGAGCAAAATACACGTATCCCGAAGAAGAAGAACTAGGAGGTAGCTCTATGAACCGAGAAGTTTTGTTCAGCTGTTCAACTGGTTTAATTTAATGAAAGCTTCCAGGAGTCAGAGAGGCAGAACATAGGTGTTGAGGACTTGTTGCTGAGTTTAAGGCAAGGTGGTGAGCACAAGGAATGACAATTAGTTGCTGTAGTTAGCAAATGATTTGTCTTAAGTGGTTCTCAGTGCTTCGCAAAATTTCAGTACCATCACCATCACAGAATAATGTAGATTATTGAAGAAAGTGCATCATATAACGACGCCAAAAACCTCAGAGACTGTCAGAATGCCAAGAGAAGCTTGTGTGGAGACGAGTGGAAAGACTCGGACTAGGCACTGAGCCAGAACTGCAGGTTGTCGCTTACTACAGAAGCCCTAAAATATACGACTCCTTTTTATGAGAGAGTACCAGCAGGAGTAAAATACAGAGGAATAGGCAATGAAAGCCGGAGTCCTGTTCTGAAGAGAGAATCATTTGTAACTGGTTAAAATTGATTGCTCTGAAATACAGTAACTTTGGCAGTGACATCGCTCAGGGAAGAAATGGATTTCGTAAAATCTTTTTACGTAACACTGAATATCTACCATTTGTATCACTGCAGTAAGAACCAATTGTTAAATATTATTAGCTTAAAAGCATTAAAACTTTAATTATGGGAAGATATGTTGGGAGATTTAAGCAGTGAGTACAACCTGCCAGGATTTTTTTTAAAACAGGAAAGTACCATAGGATGAGTAAGCATTAAGAAACCTTAATAAAATTTTGAAAATCAGTACGATTAAAAGGAAGTTTTAATCGCCATCTGGAAATAACAGAGATGCAGCAGTAGCTTTTCAAACAATGTAGTTCTTCACCAAGGTCAGAGGGAGAGAGAGAGAGGCATTGAGATTCACCAAGACAGTCGGAAGAAACAGTGTCACTCACTATATTGTCACTACTGCCAGGTCGGAGAAGCTCAACAGCAAACCAGGGCCGCTGATCATTCACGGAGCTTCTATTGAGATTTTTGCAATAACGTGATTAAAGCCGGGCGATTTACACTTGCCAGGTATACTAGACGTGACTCTGCGTGAACTTGTATTGATACTCTATAAGATAAACTAATAATTTATATCATTGTATGGTTAACAAACTCTCTCTCATAGGGTACCAGTGACAAATACCTGGTAGGACATAAAAACACGCATGATGAAAACAGACCTCTTCCTAAATACGATGTTTCTACTACAAAAAGTTTTAGCTCATACTTGATACGTCTTTTTTGTAGGTAAAGCGCCGTAAGTAATAAAAAGTCTGCTTTTGTCATGCGTGTTATTTTTTTTTTCATCAAGTGTCTGCCCTGGGGCTGCCCAATGCCGTCCAATGTGGCCAAACATTTGAAAAGTCAAGTACCAATCAGAGTATACCTTGCATTTAATTCTTCATTCGTCTGTCTGACCCCCACGTATGACCCGCCTTAAGCTACGCTTATTACCAACCGGTGACGCTGTGTTTACGCAATAAAAACAGTTACTTAGCAAATGAAACATTACCTTTAGTTAAATAATTTATGAAATATGAATATTAAACGCTCGGAAAAGAGACTGCCACACTGTTGTTATTATCATAATTATAATAATAATAATTATTATTATTATTAAAATAACGGAAAATGCTAAACACGTAGGGATATATATATATATATATATATATATATATATATATATATATATATATATATATATATATATATATATATATATATATATATATATATATATATATATATGCAAAACAACCACTATGAAAAATAGAAGAATCCCAAGCGCTTTCGTGACTACTCACATTATCAAGGAACTATAAAAGGAAACGTGAGAAGAAGGCTTATA
This sequence comes from Cherax destructor, assembly GCA_009830355.1. NCBI lineage: Eukaryota > Metazoa > Arthropoda > Malacostraca > Decapoda > Parastacidae > Cherax > Cherax destructor. Next base: position 6,107 of record WNWK01034087.1, on the reverse strand, counting down.
AAGGGGCAGAATACACCTCACAGTCACATCACACTAACAAAGACAACACCTCACAGTAGCGTAACATCTCACGACTCTGTGAAGAGGAACATAAGAAAGGACCTGAAACTCTTCCCAAGAATTAAGATTAGTCCAATTTATCATTAAATTCTTCCCAAATTTTATTAATTATAAATGAATCCAATTTATATAAACCAAAAGAAATATTCATATTATTTTCAAAACTGCTTTTAATGAAACATGATTCTATTATATTCCTCTCAACCATGGACTTGCTTGATGCAACCTTCTCAGCATTTTGAAAATCAATTGGATGGTTAAAGTCTCTCACATGAATAAATAGAGCATTAGAATCTTGTCCAGTTCTAATGCTATATTTATGTTGTTTTAATCTTAGTTCAAGACTTTTACCAGTTTGACCATAATAAACTTTATCGCATATTTTACAGGGAATCTTATAGACACATCCGCCAGCATTTTGGGGGAAATTTTTTATCAAAAGTCTTTTTACTGTATCAAGATTTTTAAATACAACTTTGATATTAAAATTCTTAAGGAAAGAAGGCATATCAACCAAGTTTTCATGGTAAGGGAGAACCAACATATTTTTGGTTGAATAAGGTTGGTTGTCCCTTTTTGGATTGTAAAAAGTATTTCTAGCTATTTTAAAAGATTTATCAATTATGTTTCTTGGGTATTTTAAATCATTAGCTATTTCATAAATTTTAGAGATTTCTTCATCTATGAACTCTGGACTACAAATGCGTAAAGCTCTCAAAAACATAGAAGAGAAAACCGACACTTTAACTCTATCTTGATGTGAAGAGTAATAGTGTACATAGGAACAATTATTTGTAGGTTTTCTGTAAATTTTAAATTTAAAATCAATGTTCCCTTAATAATAAAAACATCTAGGAAAGGCAATGAGTTATTTACTTCAAATTCAACAGTAAAATTTATAGAATGAGCTAAGCTATTTAATTTAACAAGGAAATGGTTTATGTCTACATTCTTAGGCATAAGGCACAAAATGTCATCAACATATCTATACCACTTAGCTCTATTGGGAAGGATTGTGTTAAGCAATCTTGTTTCGAAAAATTCCATATATAAATTACTAAGAACAGGTGAAAGAGGATTTCCCATTGCCATACCAAATTTCTGAGTGTAAAAATCGTCATTAAATACAAATTTTGCATCAACAATACAAAGTTTAATAAGTTTAATGATAGTAGGAACTGGCAATGGTAAAACGTAATTAATTAGTTCTTCAGATAAGAACTTTAGTAAATCATCAACTGGAACTTTTGTAAACAAGGAGGTAACATCAAAACTAACCATATTGAACTCATTTAAATCAGTCAAGGTGCTTAATTTATCAACTAAATCTAAGTTGTTTTTAACATTAAAATTAGAATTTTTCCAACAATTGGGCTCAAAATATCAACAAGCCATTTAGAAAGTTTATAAGAAACTGAACCTATGGAGTTCCTTGATAATGTGAGTAGTCACGAAAGCGCTTGGAATTCTTCTAATTTTTCATAGTGGTTGTTTTGCATATTTTGATATCACCTGTTTACTGTGATCTTTTGCATTTTTTTTTTATATATATATATATATATATATATATATATATATATATATATATATATATATATATATATATATATATATATATATATATATACCTACGTAGGTAGTAGGTTGGTAGACAGCAACCACCCAGGGAGGTACTACCGTCCTGCCAGGTGACTGTGAAACAGAAACCGGAAACTGTTTTACATGATGGTAGGATTGCTGGTGTCTTTTTTCTGTTTCATAAACACGCTGGATAACAGGTATATCTAGCTACTTCTACTTACAATTTAGGTCACACTACACAGGCATGCACATGCATATATATACATACATACACACATCTAGGTTTTTCTTCTTTTTCTTAATAGCTCTTGTTCTTTTTATTTTCTCTATTGTCCATGGGGAAATGGAAAATAATCTTTCAATGCCGGGAGCAATGGGCTAGTAACCCCTTCTCCTGTACACATTTACTAAAAAAGAGAAAAATGTTTGAATGTGAGTGGATGTAGTGCGGATGATAAGAAAGAGATGATTGCTGATGTTATGAATGAAAATAAGTTGGATGTCCTGGCCCTAAGCGAAACAAAGCTGAAGGGCGTAGGCGAGTTTCAGTGGGGAGAAATAAATGGGATTAAGTCAGGAGTATCTGAGAGAGTTAGAGCTAAGGAAGGGGTAGCAATAATGTTGAAGGATCAGTTATGGAAGGAGAAGATGGAATATAAATGTGTAAATTCAAGGATTATGTGGATTAAAATAAGGGTCGGATGCGAAAAGTGGGTCATAATAAGTGTGTATGCACCTGGAGAAGAGAGAAGTGTAGAGGAGAGAGAGAGATTTTGGGAGATGTTAAGCGAATGTATAGGAACTTTTGAACCAAGTGAGAGAGTAATTGTGGTAGGGGACCTAAATGCTAAAGTAGGAGAAACATGTAGAGAGGGTGTGGTAGGTAAGTTTGGGGTGCCAGGTGTAAATGATAATGGGAGCCCTTTGATTGAACTTTGTATAGAAAGGGATTTAGTTATAGGTTATACATATTTTAAGAAGAAGAGGATAAATAAGTATACAAGATATGATGTAGGGCGCAATGACAGTAGTTTGTTGGACTACGTATTGGTAGATAAAAGACTGTTGCGTAGACTTCAGGATGTACACGTTTATAGAGGGCCACAGATATATCGGATCACTTTTTAGTTGTAGCTACAGTGGGAGTAAAAGGTAGATGGGATACAAGGAAAATAGAAGCAGTAAGTAAGAGAGGTGAAGGTTTATAAACTAAAAGAGGAGGCAGTTAGGGTAAGATATAAACAACTATTGGAGGATAGATGGGCTAGTGAGAGTGTAGGCAATAGGGTCGAAGATGTATGGGGTAGATTTAAAAATGTAGTGTTAGAGTGTTCAGCAAAAGTTTGTGGTTACAGGCGAGTGGGTGCAGGGGGGAAGAAGAGCGATTGGTGGAATGATGATGTAAAAGAGAGTAGTAAGGAGAAAAGTTAGCATATGAGAGGTTTTTACAAAGTAGAAGTGATGCAAGGAGGGAAGAGTATATGGAGAGAAAAAGAGAGGTTAAGAGAGTTGTGAAGCAATGTAAAAGAGAGCAAATGAGAGAGTGGGTGAGATGTTATCAACAAATTTTGTTGAAAATAAGAAAAAGTTTTGGAGTGAGATTAATAAGTTGAGGAAGCCTAGGGAACAAATGGATTTGACATTTAAAAAAATAGGAGAGGAGAGTTATTAAATGGAAGTTAGAGGTATCAGGGAAGATGGAGGAATATTTTGAGGAGTTGTTAAATGTTTATGAAGACAGGGAAGCTGTGATTTCGTGTATAGGGCAAGGAGGAATAACATCTTGTAGAAGTGTGGAAGAGCCAGTTGTGAGTGGGGGGGAAGTTCGTGAGGCAGTGGGTAGAATGAAAGGGGTAAGGTAGCTGGGATTGATGGGATAAAAATAGAAATGTTAAAAGCAGGTGGGGATATAGTTTTGGAGTGGTTGGTGCTATTATTTAATAAATGTATGGAAGAGGATAAGGTACCTAGGGATTGGCAGAGAGCGTGTATTGTTCCTTTGTATAAAGGCAAAGGGGAAAAAAAGAGAGTGCAAAAATTATAGGGAAATAAGTCTGTTGAGTGTACCTGGTAAAGTGTATGGTAGAGTTATTATTGAAAGAATTAAGAGTAAGACAGAAAGCAGGATAGCAGATGAAAAAGGGGGTCTTTAGGAAAGGTAGGAGTGTGTTACCCAAGTGTTTACAGTGAAACATATAGGTGAACAGTATTTGGATAAGGGAAAAAGGGGTTTTTTGTGGCATTTATGGATTTGGAAAAGGCGTATGATAGGGTGGATAGGGGGCAATGTGGCAGATGTTGCAGGTGTATGGAATAGGAGGTAGGTTACTAAAAGCAGTGAAGAGTTTTTATGAGGATAGTGAGGCTCAGGTTAGAGTGTGTAGGAGGGAGGGAACTATTTCCCAGTAAAAGTGGGCCTTAGACAAGGATGTGTGATGTCACCATGGTTGTTTAATATATTTATAGATGGGGTTGTAAGAGAAGTGAATGCGAGGGTCTTGGCAAGAGGTGTGGGGTTAAAAGATGAAGAATCAAATACAAAGTGGGAGTTGTCACAGTTGCTTTTGCTGATGACACTGTGCTTTTGGAGATTCTGAAGAGAAGTTGCAGAGGTTGGTGGATGAATTTGGTAGGGTATGTAAAAAAGAAAATTGAAAGTGAATATAGGAAAGAGTAAGGTGATGAGGATAACAAAAAGATTAGGTGACGAAAGATTGGATATCAGGTTGGAGGAGAGAGTATGGAGGAGGTGAATGTATTCAGATATTTGGGAGTGGACATGTCAGCAGATGGGTCTATGAAGGATGAGGTGAATCATAAATTGACAAAGAACTTTGTCCATGGAAGTAAAGAGGGGAATGTAGAGAGTATAGTTATACCAACACTCTTATATGGGGTGAAGCATGGGTGATGAATGTTGCAACGAGGAAGGCTGGAGGCAGTGGAGATGTCATGTCTGAGGTCAATGTGTGGTGTGAATATAATGCAGAGAATTCGGAGTTTGGAAATTAGGAGGAGGGGCGGGGTTACCAAAACTATTATCCAGAGAGCTGAGGAGGGTTGTTGAGGTGGTTCGGGCATGTAGAAGAATGGAACGAGACAGAATGACTTCGAGAATGTATAAATCTGTAGTGGAGGAAGGCGGGGTAGGGGGCGGCCTAGGAAAGGCTGGGGAGGGCAAAGGAGGTTTTGTGTGCGAGGGCTTGGACTTCCACAAGCATGTGTAGCGTATTTGATAGGGTGAATGGAGACAAATTTTTTAAAACTTGACGTGCTGTTGGGGTGAGCAAAAATAACATTTATGAAGGATTCAGGGGAAAACCCGGGAGGCCGGGCGAGTCCTGGAGATGGGAATACAGTGTTTCACTCTGAAGGAGGGGGGTTAATGTTTCAGTTTTATAACTGTAGTGTAAAAACCCCCCTGGCAAAATGTGGGTGAATGATGATGAAAGTTTTTTTTTCGGGGCCCCCCTGCCTTGGTGATTCCTCAAACTCCTGATCACATTCTCCTTATATCCCCCTCTACCCTAACTCTCATTGTACCCCATAATGCTGATAATATCTGTGCTCTCGAAAACAGATTTCCCGATGTCTACCCATTAACCTTTTATCTACTAATCTGTAGTCAAAGCCTGTTATCATCACGCCCTTTTTTCTCGTATGCTTATTTATTCTCTTTTTTTAAAAATTATTTTTATTTCAAAGCCTCTTTCTATACATAGCTCAATTAAAGCCCCCGGTTCACAAACTTACATACTACGCCATCTCAACGTTTTTCTCTTTTAGCATTTAGGTCTAAAAAATTATTTTCTCACTTGGTTCAAAACTTCCTTAATACTCATAAGCCTCCCAAAAAATTTTTTTCTCTCCCTTTTTCTCTCTCTCTCTCTCTCTCTCTCTCTCTCTCTCCTTTTCTCTCCCCTCTCTCTCCCCTCCTCTACCTCATCTCCTTCCCTGGTGCATAAACACTGACTATTACCCACTTCCTCCACCCTTATTTTTTTGCCACATAATTCTTGAATATATACCCCCACATTCCCCTTTTCTTTTAATAATTGATCATTTAATATTACCCCTTCCCCCCTTAGCTAAAATTCTCCAAGATACACCTGTTTAAACGCATTTCTTAAAATCTTTACCTTCTTTTGCTGAAGCTACAAAATCCATCTTCTTACATTATAACATTCACAATCAATCTTTCCCCACATCTTTTTTCTGGACATTTTAGCCGCCTCACAACATGCATTGCTTACTGAGTAAATTCTCACCCTCATTAAGAGAAAAGGGAAAAACTGAAAGAACAAGAACTATTAAACTAGAAGAAAACTCAGATGAATGTAAGTGTGAGTATATACAGGGCAGAAATTAAATCTTCAAGGCCTTTAACACTGATTAAGAACTTCGTCGGAGCAATGCTGGACAATGTAAGGAATTAAAATGAAAAACTTGGAGACAGTCTAATCGGA
>WNWK01034086.1:5000-20668 GCA_009830355.1 Cherax destructor | reverse complement strand
CCCCCAGGGGCAGGGGTTGGGGAAAAATCAGGGTCCGGGTATCCTAGATGGGACGGGCCCAGGAAGAAAGGGAGGCCCAGAAGGAGCAGAAAAGGGGTGAAGAGGGGAGAGGGGAGACAGCAAGATACGGGGAACCAAGCCCAAACAGGACAAACACACCCCGGGGAAGTACCCCAGGGGCCCAAACCACAAAACCCCCGAAAACCCAAACCTTTAACACCACACTCAGCAGTCCCCCTTCCCACCCCAGAACCCACCATAAAGCCCCCCCACCCCCCCACAAACTCCCCCCCCCAAAATCCCCCAACCATACAACCCCCCCATGCTGCAACCCCTATGGGCCCCCACCCCCCCCCCCCGTTCCCCCCGGGGCTACATTTTGGAAAAAAACGCGGAGGGAATTCAACAAGTATGAAAGGAATGAAAGAATGGGGGGGGGTTTTTAAAGACATCATAGCTGTCACAGAAACAAAACCCAAATGAGAATATCAGATGAAATTTTTCCCCACGGGGATATCAAACCCGGGGGAAAAAGAAAAAGGGGAGCAGGGGGGGGGGAGGGTCGCACGTTTAAAAGGGGAAACCCGCTGGATATTCAAAAGGGGAAGGAATGGAGGTGTGTAAAGGGGGAATTAGTAGGTACCATCAAGTCGGGAAAAGATAATCTTTTGCAGTGATGAAAACCCCACCACAGAACTGCGGGGGGCCGGGTGGGGAATATGATTTCTGGTAATAAAAAAGGGGGGTTTTACTTATAATTATGCATTTAAAATTAGATTTTAAAAAGGGGGGAAAAATATCCCGGGGGATGCCTAGGCTTTTCAAGTCTTAGATGGGTCTTACTCATGGGACACAATGATTATACAGATAAAAGGGGTTTAGGTAATTGATTTTTTTAAAACTAGGTTTCAAATTGAGGTAGGGAAATTTTTAAACATTTAAGAAATTAAAAATTTTTTTTTATATATTTTTTAAAAAAGGTGATGTATTGGCATAAAGTTTCTATATTGAGTGTTTGGAAAACCCATGACAAAACAAAATTATGAAAAACGTTTGCATTAGAATTTTTAAGTTTTTAAAATTAAGGGGGAATAAAGATATCAAATTGTATTTTGTGTGGGGAAAAAGAGAAAGTAGTTTTTGTGTTTAGTATTTTTTGGGGGTAAGTGAGATAAGTTTTTTTTTAACGGTGTTTTTGAAAATGGAGGTTGTGCTGCAGTTCTAGATTTTTCCCGGGAGGAGTTAATTTTGGGGGCCCCTTTTTTATGCGCTTTGGGTTTTTTAGATTTAGTCGGAGGGGGGGAATGTAAAAAGATGTTTATGTTTAAAATTTTTTTTGGGGGGCCCTGTAAAAATTTTTAAAGGGGTTTTTTTTACTCGGGGTTAAAGTTGGAATTAATGGTTCTATAAATGAGATGCAGGAGTAAGTATGGATTTTCCCAAAAAAGGAGTAGGTTTAGGTTTTTAAGAGTGGGGTGGTTGAGTTTGGATTGCGGATAATTTTACTGCGGCTTTCTGTTGGGTTATTTTTTTAGGTGGTAATTGCTGTTGATCCCCATGCACAAATGGCATATGTGAGGTAGGGATAGATGAGTGAGTAGTAGGGTGAGTAGGGTGTTTGGGGGAAAATTTTCCGATCTTAGGGGGGCCCCCACAGTTTGGACATTTTTTTTTGTTTGGGATATGGTGCTGAATTTCAGGCTGCTGTCAGGGGGGGCCCCAGGAATTTCCCCCTCATTATGTTTAGCAATAGGGGGGGGATATTAATGTTTAAAATTGTGGTTTTTTTGCTCTGTTGCCAAACATAATATAGAAGGTCTTATCAGTGTTGAGTGTAAGTTTATTGGTGTCATCCTTTGATATTTTAATTAACTGTTAACAATTTTTTTAAAAGGGGAAAAAGGGGTTTTTTGGGGAGATGAATGTTGTGTCGTGGGAAAAGAGTATTGGTTTCAGGTGTTGTGATACATTAGGAAGATCATTGATGTATAAGGGGGAAAAAGGGGGGAAAGGACACTTCCCTGGGTCCCCCGGGGTGCTGGTAGTGTCGGGGAGGATGTTTTTTAATAGTGACATAAAATTCCCTATTAGTGAGGTAGGATTTGGAAATGCTAGTGCATGACCTTTATTCCAAAATTGGTCAAGTTTGTCGAGTAGGATGCCGTGGTTTACTGTGTCGAAAGTTTTCCCTTTTGGTCAATAAAAAGTCCCCCTGGATATTTTTTTTTTCCGGGGTGCTGTGTTAAAAAAAGGGGCATATTTTTACTATTGCATCGTTAGTGCTTTTTTTTTTCCAAACCAAATTTTGGGGGGGGGGTTTAGGGTTTGTGTCTTTTTAAACGAGAAATTTTTTGTGTACAAGTTTTCGAAATTTTTTGGGGGGCAATGGTAGATTTGATATAGGCCTATAGTTGTTTCTCTGTTTTACCACCTTTGTGTATTGGTAACCCTTGTTTTGGGGGAGTGTTGGGAAAGTGCTATTTCTAATGATTTGTTAAAAAAATAATGAAATAGGAAAAAAAAAGGGAAAAAAGGCTCGTTTGTATATTGGGGGGGAATTGGGGCAGATGCCGATTTATTTTTTGGACTTGATTATCATGGGACCAGTGGGTTCATTTGGTGCAAAAAATAAGGAGGGGGAAATTCCACAGGTAATCACTTGCTCGGGGGGTTTGGGATCTGGGGTGGAACAAAGGGGGATGGTGGACACTTGGCAGAGGTGGCAAGAAAAAAAACACATGAGCAGGCGAAATCCGGGGCATGGGCAATTTCAACCACAGGGGGATCGACTGGGAGAACCAAGAACCCGTGGGGGGGGAGAAACTTGGGGGCCAAAGATGGATGCGGGGGTGGAAAAAACCCCCCCACCAAAAAAAGTCAGGGGCACGACCAGAGAGAGGGGGAGGACGAACCAGCAAGGCTACCTTTTATTCACCCTGAACGGGTGAAAGGAAGACAACCGGAGGGGGGGGGGCCAGCGACCATGGGGGTGACTTTGAAACATTGGGCCCCCGGGGGGGGGAAAACAGTACGAAAGAGACAAACCCCGATTTTAAAAAAAGGGGGGACCAAGGGGGGGGAAAATTTTTCCCCGGAGGTTCAGTGGAAAGGGGGAAAAAAACGGACGGGGAATAAGTGAAATGATAATCAGGGCCCTGCAAAAGGGGGGAAAGGGGGGGTTTATACCCAAAAAAAAATTAAACGGGAAGGCCACAAAAAACCCCCCTTTTTTTCCAAAAAGGGGGAGGGGGGGAAAAACCCAAAACTGTCAGAGAATGGAAAAGGTACGAAGGCAAAAGAATAAACAAAGAGATTAGTAGAAGAGCAGAAAATTTTGCACAGGTACGGAGGGGCCCAAAAAAATACAAAAAAAAATGGGATCGAAAAAGGGCCGACCCAAAAATGATGTACAGTCACATCAGAAAAGGGAAAACAAAAGAAATTTTAAAAACCAGGTGATAAGGCTGAGGGGGAGAAATGGGAACTACAAAATAACGAAACAAAAAGGGATGGAGGGCTCAACTTTAGGTTTAAGGGAAAATTCACAGTGGAGGGAAAAAGGGAGCTGGGTAGACGGGGTGGGGGGCGCCACCACAAAAGGGGGGGGTTTAAATTTCTGGGGGGATCACACAACTGGGGAGGAGGTGGGGGAAATTTTTATGACCTTGATACCTCAAAAGGGGGTGGGGCCCGGGGGGCATCTCCCCCGGGGTTTTTCGGGGGAAAGGGGGTAGGGACTGAGTGTGCCACTTACCATAATATTCAACACATCCCTTGAAAAAGGGCAGTTACCAGGATGGAAGAAAAGGGCCCCTGGGCCCCCCCCCTTTAAAAAAAAGGGGGCAGAAAAAAGGGACTAAACTATAGGGCCAAACACTTACATGTATAGTGTGCAAAGTCCCCCAAAATCATCAGGAAAAGAAAAATGGAGCACCTCAGCTGAACAGCATAATAAAACCAGGCAGCACGGGTTCCGGGGGAAAGGGGGAACCCAAAAAACCTCCTAGAGTTCTGTAAATTTAAAAGAGGTAAAAGGGAAAAAGAGAAGGGTGGGGGTTTTTTTTTTTTTCCCGGGCTGCAGGAAGGCCTTTGACACAGTTCCCACATGAGATTAGTAAAGAAGTTGGAAAAAAGCACGTATAACAGGAAGGGCACTGGAATGGAGGGGGGAAAACCTCGGGGGGAGGAAAAAAGGGGGGTCATGGGGTGATGAGGTATCACAGGGGGGGCCCCGGGACGAGCGGCGTTCCGCAGGGGTCCCCCCTAGGACCAGTTTTTTCTTGGTATAGAAATGACATGACAGATGGGATAGACTAAAAGGGTTCTGTTCGCAGATGATAAAAAATTTAAAAAGGGGAAAATCCATCGGAGGAGGACCAAGCAGGATTCAAACAGACCGGGAAAAACATCTGGTCGGCAAATGGCTTCTCAATTCAATCCCACCAAATGAAAAAGTCATGAAAGATCGGGGGGGGAAAAAAACCGCGACGAGTACAGGCGGGGGAAAAAGACTACAAACCCCCAAAAGGAGAAAGACCTTGGGGTGAGTATAACCCCAAACCCGTCTCGACATACAAAACAGATAACTGCGGGGGCATAGGGGGACTGGAAAACCTAAGATTACCGTTCCTTACCTTAACAAGGACCGTTTAAGACACTGACCCTTTAAAGTCGGGCCCCTTATAAAATATGGCCCAGTCTGGAACCCCCCTTTAAGCCAAAAAAAACGGAAAGTGAAAAAGGTTTTTCGACAACGTTATTTTCCCCAACTCGGGGGGCTGCCCGGGGAAAGGGGTGGGGAAATGGCCCCAAAACACTGGGGGAAAAAAGGGCCCAGAGGAGACATGATAACGACATAAAAATACTGGGAATCAAAAAAAGGGGGGGCAGTGACAGGATGTTTCCAAAAAGGGGGAAAAAAGAAACAAGGGGGGGCAACTGGGCTGAAGCTCAGATGAGTCAAAGGGGGGGGTTTGGGGGAAACATTTCTTCAGCCCCCGTAGTCAGGGGGGGAATGGGCAGAGAAAGGGGATAGTGGGGCAGGAACCATACACAGTTTTTTAAAAAGGGGGGGATAAAGCTCGGAGCAGGGAGGCAGATACCCGGGAGCGGGGGCGAGGGGGCCAGGAGCAGTCTCGGGCCCCGCAACCCAATTTGGGGGTGGGCAAAAAAAAAGGGCAACTAGAAGCTACAGAAAAAAAATACTGGAAATAGTCTACGCAGGTGTGATTGGACTGTGACGTAAAATGACTGAAAATTTCAAAAAAACCCTGTTTCCCAAAAATTTTTATAATATTTTTTAGTTAAAGAGGTTGAATTAAACGGGGCCTGAACTCTGGATAACTGCTGGGGGATTTTTAAAAAACTCGGGGGTCAGTTATTTAAGGCAAACAGGCAGGATAATGCGGGTCTAAAGAAAAAGGAAAAGGGGTCCTTGGGCATAAAAAGGGGAAAGACAAGGCCTGTTGCTCAAAAATCGAAGAAAAAAAAAAAATAAAAAAGCCTAAAAATCTAAAAAAGCTTGGTATATAAAAAAGGGGTTGACTAATATAATTCTAAATATCGATAAAAGGTATTTTTATGGGCTAATAAAGGGGGAAAATTTTTTTAATTCATACTACACAACTCCCCTAAAAATTTTAAACTGCCAATTGAAATGAATCTTTTAATACGGGGCCCCCCAAATTTTTTAAAACTTTTCAGTAATAAAGGGTCACCCCAACATTTTGGGAACTGGGGGTGTATCTTATGATTTGAGGGGAAAAAAACTAAAATAATTTAAAACCCCAAAAAAAAACCACAGGGGGAGAAAATTTTCCCCCTTTTTAAAAAAAATTTGGGGCCCCTGGTTTTTAAAAACCCCTTTTTTCCCCCAAAAAATTTTTCCCCCCCGCACTAATACCTTTTCCCTAGGCTTTTAAAGATCCCCCGAGTTACCCTGTCTTCAAGAAAAAAAATTAGGGGCCCCCAGCAACTATAGGCCTGTTATACTCAGTGTAAGTCCAAAAATTTTATATTCCCCCCAGGTTTCAGGAAATCTTATTCGACCGAACCCCCGTAATTAATCTTTTAAAGGAATTCAAATGTCGCAGAGAATCTTATAAGTATTGTGACCTTAGACTTGGGGAAAAGGGGGTTTGATGCGGTCCAAATATATTTTTAAGAAATTTAAGCTATCGGCGTATGGTCTGTAGATTGGTTAACCACCTGAGCAACAGGAAACCTTGTTTTTTTAAAATCAACAACACAGAATCAAATCCCCCCGATACCATGGGGATACAAGGTAGTATTATGGTTCCCCTTTCTGTTCCTATGTTAGGTGAATGACATGGCCCAAATTTGTGTCAAGGGATGCTCCCGTTGTTTACAGACGACAGTGCTCTGTTAGTGTCAGGGAAAAAACCCCCAAAATATAGCTAATGTACTATCCCAGAACTAAAGTCCTGCCAATGGGTTGTAGACAACAAACTATTGTTACACCTGGGGGAAAAGGGGGGGCCATACTCTTTATAAAAAAAACTGAGAAGGGTAAATAAATTTAAATTTGTTGGGTAACCCTCTCTTCCCGTATCTTCAATGAAATATTGGGTCCCTTTTTAACCAAGCATTTGGAGGTTTGGGAGGGAACAGTATAGAAAAAAAAAGCTCTGCAGCAGCAGGCACAGTGTCTACCCCCACTGAGGCTCTAAAAAACCTAAAATGTCATTTAGATTATTCTTGTTCCATGGTACTCTGTCCCAACAAAATATCTTAAATTTTTACTCACCCCAAAAAAAAATAGTAAAATCCATCCTGGACCTGGCCCAAGAAATTAGACTGGGATAAATTACTAACTGGATATGCTGAATGTTGAAGATAGAGTAAAACCCTTTTGAAATTAAATCACGTTTAAAAATTTTCAAGAAACCCCAAAGTATCTTGCTGCCAAGTTTGTCAAGGATGAGCCCAAAAAAAATGTAGTACTAGGGAAAGGGGAACCCTTTGTGGTACCTATAGTAGATGGTGGGTTGGCCACCTTTTTTTATACAGCAATAAAGAAAATAGAACACGTAAAAAGCCTGTCATAGCATGAGCCATTTGGGGGGGCACCTAAAAGGGAAACCCTTATGAATAAGCAACAGAAAAGAGGAAGTGACTTTTTGTATACCTAGCATACATGCTCCTATTACTGTTAACATTGATGTACTTATTACTGTTATCTGATCCCTCTTTAATTTTAAATTGTGGGAAATAAATGGTATAAAAAGACTTTTGGAAAAATTAACACATAAGAGATAAGGGATTTTTTTATTAACGTTTCGCCCCGGTCCCAATCAAAGTCAAAAAAAATCTCCCTGGAAAAAAAAGATCATGAGAAATTATAAGATTTGGTCAGGTGGGGGAAGTCATGTGACAATCTTAAAAGTAGGGTGATAGAGTCTAAAACTTTGGGTAGCTTTAAAAATGATTGAATAAGTATTGGGTAGACCTTCCAGTATTCCATTCTTAAGTTCTTATGTGGCATAGCTTTGAAGAAGTTGTTTGGCAATAGGTTCAGTTTATTTGTAGAAGCCGTTGTTCTGGTTGGGTTGTTGGATATGCAGAAAAGTGATGATTCAAGGATTCTTCGGTATTGAGTGTTGTCTTTTTGGCGATGAGTCTTGCGTTTCTAAGTTGATTAAATGGTTGTGTGAATTTCGGTGTTGAACACGGGGCATTTCCTGGGTCGTAGATCTGCCTGCGTACTGGTGTTCTGAAATTCGTGTTTGGAGGTCTCTGGTTTTTTCCCCGACGTATAATTTGCCAATCATTACGGGGGTTGTGTATACCCATGCAATGGTTGAAGCTTGTCCTGTCCGTTACTGGTAATGCCCTTGGTGGTGGATGTGGAGGTAGATACTGGAATGAGGATTTTGGGAAAAAAAGTTGGAAAGTGTTTGGCAAAAGGGTTGGGGGGGGGGGCATGATTTTTCTCGGGAGTGTCTTTCTGGGGGGGTTGAAGATGTTTTTAAAGCCCATCGTCTGCAGTTTCTAATGAAGTGATGAGGATAGTGAATTTAGAACAGGAACACTTTGAGTCCTTTTCCTTTTCCCCCCCTTTTCATTCACATATACCAAGAATAGCACTGGTCCCCTTTTTCTGGGCCCCTTTGGGGCCTCCCCTCTCACGGGCCCATTGTTTTCGTCGCGTACCATAACCCCCTTTTTCCTCCCCCCAGGTATTCTCTGGTCCATTGCAGTGCACTTCCTGTTAAGGGGCCTGTTCCCCTAAAAAGCCCCCTCTCTTGTGAGGGGAAAGGGTTTTTAAAGGGCCCTTTCCCGGGGTCCCCAAAAAAAAGCAATCAACCCACCCCTCTCCGTGTCTTACTTCTGTTACCTTGTCAAAAACTCCGGAAGGGGTTTTTTACAAAAGTTTGTCTTCCATGAATCCGTGCTGGTTGTCGTTTATAATCTTGTTCCATTCCAGGTCCCCCCCCAAAACCCCCCCCTGAAATCTTCTCCATGACTTTGCACACTATACACGTAGTGCACTGGTCAATAGTTTAGTCCCCGTTTCTGTCCCCTTTTTTAAAAAAGGGGGAAATACATTTGATCTTTCATACCTGGTAGCTGCATGTGTTTTTGTTTTGTGTGTATGTGTGTGTGTGACTGTGTTAATGTGTGGGTGTGTTTGTTTTTGGGCCCGTGTGTTTTTAGTATTTGGTTAGGGGGCTTCAGTAAGGCTTTTGATGATTTCCCCCATAAAGGCTCTTGGGGAAAAATTTAAAAGGGACACGGAATAGGGGGGGAAATTTTTCCTTTTAGAGGCGTGGGTTTAAAAGAAAAAACAACAGGGGTTTTCATCAATGAGGAAAAAGGGGGGCGGGTCACGGGGTTTTGTTCCAAGGGGGACCCAATGTTTTTTCCCCAAATTTTTATAAACGACATTTCTATGACCCCAAAAAAAGGTCGCCCCAATTCATTCCCAATGAGGACATTGGGGTTTTGGAAGATTTGAATAGACTGATGCATTTGGGCGACGGGAAATAGTAGTGCAGTTTAATTTTAGACAAATGCAAGTTCTAAACATTGGGCAAGAAAATAACCTCCCCCTATAAACTTTAAATAGATCTTTATTCTGATTTGGGGAAAAAAAATTTGGGGGTTCTGGGTTTTAAAAATAATCAAATCCCCCGGGTTTTCCTAAAAAAATTCCGAGGCAACGCCCTGCGACCAGGCCTCATGTTGGACCGGGGGCCAAACAAACAGGCTTTTCTGTGGCCACGCAGTCAAACTCGGGCCCCAGCCGGGTGGTCAGGGGGCCCACTTTAGGTGCCTGTCCCCCCCTTCCAAAAGCCTGCTTGAAGACAGCCAGGGTTTGTTGGAATCCCCCGATTTGCTTGGAGGGGGGGTTTAAAAATCTTGGGCCCTGACATTTATTGTGTTGTCCCCCCAAAGTGCTAGTGGCACTCCCCCCCTTCTTTTGGGGGGGGGTTCATGCCCCCAGTCTTTTTTTTTTGTAGGGAGTGTTTTTTTTGGGGCAAGTTTATTTTCCCGAGAATTTTCCATGTGCATAAAAAATGTTTTCTCCCCCTTTTTCTTGAAGTACGGGGTTGGGGAATTTTAACGTTCCAAAATTTTTACCTGACTAAGGGGGGGCATTGGTTTGGGGGAGGTGATATGGCCCCGCCTCACATGGCCCCGGTAGGCCTTCTGCAGTGTTCTTTTTTATGTTAGGGGGAGGTCGCGAGCGGTCTTGTGTTCGTATATTTTTGTTGGTGCGTATGCTTTTGGGAACGTGTTTTAAAAGGGGGGTTTTTAAAAGTAATAATGTCTTGTGTTAGTAGCTGCACAGTCCTTGTATGGATCTGTTGAATATATTGTTTTTTTCTCACCCCCTTTTGGGTTTCCCAAAAGGAAAACCCTTTACAAAAAAACTGTCACAAAAACGTGTGTGTGGGGGGAAAGCCCCCCTTTTGTACTGGGCTGTTTATGGTTGCGGGGTCAAACCCAGGGCTTCTGGCCCCCTTTTTCGCGGGTCGCTACTAGGCCCCCTTTTTCCCCCCTCCAACAGCCTTATCGTACCTCATTTTAAAACTATGAATGGATCTTGCCTTCACCTTCAATCCCCCGTTTTTTCCCCCTTTCCCGACAACACTGATTTAAAAAGAAGAATTTTTAAAAACCCGCATCTATTATTATATACTTTTAAAAAAAAAAACATATATCGTAGAATATTTTTTGAAATTTTAGTTACAATAAAATATTTTTATTTCCCCAAAAAAACTTTTGGGGAAAAAATTTTTACCATCATAAAAAAAACTGAGGTCAAAAAAAAAAAATTTTGGGATCAGCACAAGCACCACCCAAACAGTATGAATCCTGCTTTGGGGAAACCAAAAAATTATCAACTCATTATTAAATTGTATCAGTGGTAGCACGTTGGGTTTTAAAACCCAAAATGCCCCGGTTTTCCTGAGCAAAAGGGGGGCCCAAATTGGAAAATTCCAACACCTGCTTTTTTTCCCCCTTAAGTAAATAGATATTTAGCATTTCATTGCTGATGGGGGTATCGCAGAGGATCCAAGGCCCCAAAGGGGGAATTTTTCAATTGCCTGGTTGTTTTGGGGTTTTCCACCCTCAAAATCTTTTTCCCCTTTGGGCTCGTGTTTTTTAACCCCAGAAATTCTTAAACTAGACGAAATATAATAGTCCCTTTTTTAATCACGAATATCATTTTTGCTTTAAAACAACAACGAAAAAAACATCTCGATCAGCAAATTTGCACTAACAGTAGCATAACCAATTACCGGAACTGGTAAGAACAATATTATATTCCCACTTGTAGTCCAAAAGGGAAAATCAAATTTTTTTCCCTTTATTATGCTGATCATTTTGTCTTACTTATTGACACTACTGTATACTACTTCAATTTGATCCCAACACTTTGGGAAAACCCCTTTTATCCCCGTGTTTTTAAAAAAACCTCTACGATTATGATTAATAAATATACTAACCCTTTAATCCCCAGATGTTTTAGCCTCAACTTCGGGTTTGACTTCTCCATGATTTCCCCAGAGTGAAGAAAAACACTTGTTTTTATGGGGTATTTATTGATTATGTAATAGGCTTTTTTAAAGGAAGACTAATGTAAATGTTTAAACATTGTCCACGGGGAGTAGTGGCTTCCCGTGGAAGACGATCGTCTTGAGGTCGTTCTCATAAAGATTATTTTAGGTGTCCATTCGGGGCTCCCTCCATCCATTCTACCCTTAAACCCCAACCTCTGAATCCATCATGTAAATATTAGTCACTGAAACTCAGGTCATCTACCTCAATAATTTAATTATTCCTTTGTATACACGTTAATGTTTGAGACTGGGGAATAAACTTATTGAATTAATATAAATTTAACAAATTGGGCATCTTTTATGTACATATGATGTTTCAATTTTACCTGGACTCACTCATGTGTTAACTTACCCCCCAAACCCCCGCCCAAATCCACCGCCCCCAAAACCCCCCAAGTCCAACCAAATCCCCCAAATTTACCCCCACCAAACCCACCAAATCCCCCCACCAAGTCCCCCACCACCCAAATCCTCCCCCACCAAATCCACCGTCCCCCCCGCCAAATTTACGGCGATATCCTGCAGAGGATCTGGGACTACGACCACCCCCCCCACAGTCATCACCCAAATATCATCGGGGAAAAAAACAAATTCTAAAATTTTATTGCTGCTGACTAGGATATGGATTTAGATTTTGTCACCGAAAAGGTAAATTTTTTGTGCACCCCATATCCGTCCTATGGACGGGAGCGTAAGAGGGATATAATCTCAAAAAGGCCCAATGACTAGGCCCAAAAGGGGTTAACAGGAGACATCTGGTTTTTTTGTACAGTTACTATGGAAATGTTATTTTCCTTAATAAATTCCTTGACATGTCCCTAAGGGTTTTTCTTCTTCTTTCTTTCAAAAGTCGGCCGTTTCTCACCCCCGGGGGGGGCCCCAAAAAGGGAAAAAAAGAAAGTTTTCCCCAAAATTTTAAAAAATTATATACAGAAGGGTCACTAGCCTCTTGCTCCCGGCATTTTAGTCCCTCTTACGACACGGATGGAACAAAGGAAATAAGAACAAGAACTAGTAAGAAAATAAAGAAAACCAAAAGGGGTGTTATATATATATATGATGCTTGTACATGAATGTGTAGTGTGACCTAAGTGAAAGTAGAAGTAACAAGACATACCTGAAATCTCGCATGTTTATGAGACAGAAAAAAACACCAGAAATTTCCCTCCATCATGTAAAAAAATTACAGGCTTTCGTTTTACACTCACTTGGCGGGGACGGAAATCCTCCCTGGGCGGTTGCTGTCTACCAACCTCCCTAGGACGGGTTTTATTTATATCTATATTCCTCAATAAGTGACAACTATGCACATTTGTTCAAGATAGTGACCATAGGGCTGGAAACATTTGCATTTTTTTGATCGTCATTTTGTGTCTCCCAACTCCCAAAAGTACTTTTAACAAAGCCTAAGCCGGGCCCACTACAACACCCAGTCTGTCTGTTCACATTAAATTTGCTCCATAAACATCTTATCTACGTTCATGGTATCATAGTGGGTTATAGATCTACTCAGGCTTCTAATTACATTCCTAAAGCACCCTTATTATACTCTCCCCCAATAATATTCCTAATCTAGAACAGATTTACAAAAGTTATATTCTACTTTTCTCCTTAAAGGGTACCTTTTTTTGGGGTAGCATATAACTTTATCAGGGAAAGTAATCCAATGTGTGATAGAATCCAGAGCAATTGTACTTAAGGTCGTTTTCCTGTTTTTGTGTATCTTTCCGGGGTTTTCCAAAGGGATTTGTTAGAGGCATTATGTAGTCAAAAGCCTTCAGTAATGACATAGAATCAAATGATGATGAATCAAGCTCAGTGTAATAAGTTATTTTTAGTGCCATTTGGGGGGAAAAAAATTCCCAGTTTTGCAGTGTGACCCCCGGTTCTTAATTCTTTTAACTCAGCAAAGTTTTTTTCGTTCTTATCTAAGAAGATGACAACAAAAGCAGATGCAGCACTGCTAGAGGACTCCTGCTTGGGATCCATCAGTGAAAAAGAAATGGTTATAAGGTTGACCAAAATTTTTTAAAGGGGTGGACCGGTAAGCCGGGGGGTTTTCCGCTGGAAAGGTCACCCTGACTAAGCCCCCCGTCGGAACCTTGTCCTGTTTACTGTCAAACCTTCCCCAAACATGTGATAAATTATTACTACCACCTAGGCGAGAAATTTCTTCTTGAGTATTTTGTTTTTAAAGATTCGGAATAACGTATTTTCGGGTCTTCATAGCTAAGTAAATTTTCTCTAAAATGTTTTCCATTTTTTAAGAATAAAGGCGGGGAATATATCCTGGGTTCTTAGTCTGGTCTTAACGGTTAAAAATGTCCTCCACCTCTTCTAAAAATGAATGTAAAATGCCATTAGAAAAAATAATTTTATTCATTACATTCTCCCAAAGGGAAAATGATTCCTACAAATCCCGTCATGTGAAAATACAATTTTTTTGAACAAAATTTTCAAAAATATTACAGCGATAATCTCCTAGAAATTTTTTTTTATAATGATTTCCCATTTAGAGTCCTGCTTCCCCCCATTTTAATTAGTTTTTATTCAATAAAAATATCCCCCAAGGGATGTGTTTTTGAGGGGCTCTTGATCTAGGGTTTGGGTCTTTTCCCTCCTGAAATTTAGCCCGAATGACTTTAAAACCCCTCCCCCAGGTGCTGTATAATCCCTACAAAAATTTGGGGCTTTAAATAATAATTTAAAAATTTAAAAATAATAATAATAATAATAATAATAATAATAATAATAATAATAATGAATTTGGGAGGGGGTGTAAAAAAAAAAAAATTGAAAGTGAATATAGGAAAGAGTAAGGGGGGATGAGGATAACAAAAAGAATAGGTGACGAAAAATTTGGGTATCAGATTTTGGGGGGAGAAGTATGGAGGAGGTAATGTATTTTAGATATTTGGGATGGACATGTCGCGGATGGGTCTATGAAGGATGAGGTGAATCCCCAGAATTGATGAGGGGAAAAGGGGGAGTGGGCACTTCGGAATCTGTGGGACAAAAAACCTTTGTCCATGGAAGTAAAAGGGGGAAAGTGGGGGATGGGTTTTCCAACGCTCTTATATGGGGGTGAACATGGGGGATGGGTTGCAACGAGGAGAAGGCTGGAGGCAGTGGAATGTCATGTCTGAGGTCAATGTGTGGGTGAATATAATGCAGAGAATTCGGAGTTTGGAAATTGGGGGGAGGGGGGGATTTTAAAAAGGTTTTCCAGAGAGGGTGAGGAGGGGGTTTTTGAAAGGGGGTTTGGACATGTAAAAGAATGGGCGAGACAGAGTGACCAGGTGTATAAATCTGTAGTGGAGGGAAGGCGGGGTGGGGGGGGGCCTGGAAAGGTTGGAGGGGGTAAAGGAATTTTTTTGTGCGAGGGCTTGGGTTTCCAAAGCATGTGTGGCGTATTTATTGGGGTGAATGGGGCATATGGTTTTTTTAAAACCGGGCGTGCTGTTGGAGTGTGAGCAAAGTAACATTTATAAAGGGGGTTCAGGGGAAAACCCGGGAGGGGGGACTTGAGTTCGGGGGAGGGGGAAATACAGTCCCCGGGACTCTGAAGGAGGGGTGTAAATGTTTTCAGTTTTATAACTGTGTTGGGGCCCCCTTTTGGCAAGACAGTGAGGGGGTAAGATGATGAAATTTTTCTTTTTCGGGGGCCCCCCCGCCTTGGTGGGAATCAGCCCCATGTGTTAATAAAAAAAAAAATAATAAATAATAATAATAATAATAATAATCATGAATTATACATTCAAATGATCTGAATGTGAGTTCTGTTTAAATAAAGCCCTTTTAAATTTTCCCAAATTCTTGATCAACTATATATTAAAACGAATGTGTTTTAAAATGAATCTGGGCTGTTCTTGATGCCAGTGAAGAGCTCTTGATTCCCAAAAAAATGATCCACCTCCATTTTTTTTTGGGGGAAACTTAATTACCACTCATTCCCCTGTGTTGTGTGGTCTCTACAGTTTAGTGTTTGTTCATGAATTTATGAAAGTGGTTTTTCATTAAAAAATACTGAAGGGGGCTCACGTTTTACTTTACAACCTGTAAGAGATAAAAAGCACCACCAGTGCTAATTTCGACACTGATATCATCATCGGGACTAACATTCTCACCAAACAGCACCAGCAGTGGCACCGACAACAGCACCGGGGACACCAACAGTAGCACCTGTACTGGCGCCAGCAGATGTTTTAGCACTGGCACAACAGAAACCCAGTACTGGCAAAAACAGCGTACTAGTACCAGCGCACCAACTACAAAAACAACTCACCAAAAATTAATAACTCTTACCACCCCTCGCAGGGTCATGGTGCTGTTGTTTCCGGAGTGAACAAGTGATGCGACCATGCAGCTCTAGCTTTATATCGCTCCCAAAACCAAAACTTCTCTTGAACTATGCTTTTTTACCATCATAAAACAAATACAGAGGATATATTTTGTTTAGCTCTTGAAATAAAATAAGGAAAGACAGACCTGTGTTAAAAGAGTTATTAATGAATTTTATTGTTGTTTGTATTATTATTAAAAGCATTTGTATCGGAAATTGTTAATAGCAGAAAAGGC